>PVHP010002167.1:0-94240 GCA_004024765.1 Zapus hudsonius
CCATGGAGGAGGTTATCCAGTGGAGGGGGGAGGGGAGGGCAGTGGGGAATTGGGGATAACAACTCATTGTTTGCCCACTAAATGTTGTAACTCATTATGGACAATAAATTAAAAAAAAATCATAGAAATTAAACAGTACACTACTGAATGATGAATGATTCACTGAAGAAATTAAGAAGGAAATTAAAAAAATTATAGAACCAAATGATAATGAAAACACAACACACCAAAACCTATGGAGCACAATGAAGGCAGTCCTAAGAGGGAAATTTATACCTTTAAGTGCTTATATTAAGAAATTCAAAAGGTCACAGGCAAACAACTTAATGTTTAACCTTAAGGCCTTGGAAAAGAAGAACAACATAAACTAAAAATCAGTAGATGGGAAGAAATAATAAAGATTAAGGTAGAGATTAATGAAATAGAAACAAAAAATAAAAAAGAATCATTGAAACATAGAATTGGTTCTTTGAAAGGATAAATAAGAATGTATGGTATTCATATATGGTGGTGCATGTGTGTGGTGGGTACCCCTGCAAAGGTGTCTTCCCCACTTGCTCTCCACCTTAGTTTTCTTTAAGAGAGGGTCTATTGCTTAATCTGGAGCTCACCAATTTGGCTAGACTAGCTAGTAGAGAGCCCCGGGAATTGTCTGTCTGCTTCCCTAGCACCGGGATTAAAGACACACCATGCCCAGAGGTTATATGTATTATAGATGCTCAGTGATGATTAAATGGTAAGGTGGTTTCCGAAGCTCAGAGTCTGCTGTGTGGTGAGACCTCATTCTCTTGTTCTTGCACAGTGGCATAATTTCCAGGTATGTTGTGACAGACGACCATACAACTGGTGGATTGAAACTGACTGGATTGACTATATATATATATATATATATATATATATATATATATATATATATATATATATATCTTATATTTATATACCTTATATTTCTGGAGGCTAGAAATCAGACATCAAAGATCAGCAGGGCCAGGTTCCCTCAGAAAGCTCTGGGGGAGACCCTTGCCTTTTCGAGGTTTGAGTGGTTTCTGGAGATCCTTAGTGTAAGACAGAACCACTCCAACCTCTGTCTCTAACTGTCTGTGAGCTTCTCAGTGGCTTTGTGTGTTCTTTTCTGTCACTTATATGGCTGCTTATTGGATCTGGAGTCTACTCTTACTTCAGCAAGATGTAAGTTCAGTCCTTACCTTAATCATATCTGCAAATACCCTTTCTCCTACTCTGAGGTTCTGGGTTCCCATGCATTTAGGCATTGCTATTTGATCTGTATTGGATCATAAAAATCCTTCTCTGGTGTTGAGTGTTCCTCATCTCTGATTCTGAATTCATCATTCTTTTGTGATTGATGTACTCACAGATATGAATAGCTCACACCATTCCCACTCTTTTCGGCACTCTCCTTCTCAGCAGAGGTTGAATTAGGTTGTGGAACAGAGTTGGTCCCCAATGATCCAACGTTAGTGTGTGTGTGTGTGTGTGTGTGTGTGTGTGTGTGTGTGTGTGTGTGTGTATTTGGGTCAGACATCCCATTCCTGTTAGCTGTGTGTTGTTCTTTAATACGAATCATTTAAATTCTGAGGTCTTCAATTTCCTACCGTATAAAATGGAGATTCTGATAACAAATTTATGCCGACCACACAACATTGTCAAGAAGTCCAAATGCTGGCTTGAGACTGAAATCACTTTATAAGCTGTTCAGCGCTGGGTCTGCATGGAGGGTGTGCACTTTGTGAGTGAGATCAGGGTTAGCTGGATTTCCAACTGTTTTTAATGATCTTCATTAAAACTGCTTAGTCTGGGCTCCTATTTTTCAACCCACCATGATTACATTTCCCCTTCTTCCTCATTTATCTCATTTTCTTGAATTCTGCTTATGGTCCTTTGAGAAGAAAATGCCATGTCTGGAGCCCATAACCTTTATCCTGTGGGCAAATGTCAGTAGAAGCTGTATCCAGCAGCACGATAGCTCTCTGCTTGTCTGTTCCAGCCAGGAGGGAAAACACAAATGCCCCATTACAGTGAAGAACAGGAACGCACAGCTTGGAGCCCCTGGGACACTCATCGACTTTGCACCCTAAAGATGTCTGAGGGACCATGGCACCCTGGTGGAAGCTTTGTTTGAGAGCCAAAGCTGATTGATGGTGATGAGTATCTTTAAATTGCTGATCTCCTTTTGCCAATCCAGATTTTAGAAGTTGAGGTTTGTATTAGCTACTTTTCTCATTGCTGTAACAAAATCCCTGATTAAGAAGAAACTTAAGGGAACAAAAGTTTGTTTCTTACATCATGGTAGGTAACACCCAGTAGGAGTAATGTGAGGTAGCTGGTCACATTGGTCACATCTCAGTCAGGAAGCAGAGAGCAGACCCGAAGTAGAGCTGGTCAATCAAACCTGAAGCCCCTTATCGTGACTTCCCTCTTCCAGCAAGACTCCATCTTCTAAAGGTTCCAAAACCTTCCCCCCCAAAAAAGCTCCAGTATTCCAAAGCATGAACCCATGCAGAACATTGTCCATTCAAACTATGACACTCCACTCCTGGGCCCCACAAGCTCATGGCCATCTCATGATGCAAAATTCACTCATTCCAACTTCAAAGTGTTTGAGCCTATGGGGCCAGCATTTCAAACTTGAACCACAACAAGGTTGAATGATACAGCATTAGAAAAAGTTAGCAAATGAGACTGAAACAAAAAGAGATGTCTAACACATTCTCCAAGGCTCAGGGAACAGAGGGGAAGAGGAGGCAGAAAGAAAGAGCTAGCCACAGGTGAAAAGGCATACTGTGAGATATTGTCCTGGAGACAGGACCCAATTGGTGCATACTGACACTCCCACTGGGGAGGGTCCTCAGTGGAATGGGGTGGGGAAGGGACAAAAAAGAATAACCTGATGGGAATATATGACCAATTTGTAGTATGTTCATGCAGCTAAGTTCCTAATTATTTTTTACTTTAATATCCTTTATTATCCATAATTAGATACATTGAGTGAGCAAACAACAAGTTGGTATCACCAGTTCCCCGATTTCCCTCTTCCCTGTCCCCAATCAGCTGGATGTCCTCCTCCGTGGATCATGGATCAGTCCATGGGGTAGGGGATTATGGAGAGCCTAGGAGTCAACCCGGTTCCATCCCCCTTTATATGTTGTTACTGAGGGGGAGTAAAGGTGGGAATGCCATGATAAAATATATTTAACAAAAACGTCAAGTACAGACATAATAATAAATTATTAGTTACTTAGGCCAGGCATGATGATTGCCACGTCACTTAATTTTCTCACTTAATGCCCACTATCAGACACTCATGGTCCTTAATTTAAAGATTAAGAGCGTCTGAGAAGAAAACCCCACAAGGATTCAAAGCCAACATTGTGGAGGTGGCAACGAAACAATTAGTGGGAAAATGGAGGCAGAAATAAAGTGTGTATTTTTAAAGTAATTATTATTTTTATTAAATGTTTATGAGAGAGAGAGAAAAGATGGCTGGGCACAGCAGGGCTTCCTGCCACTGCAGATGAACTTCAGATGCATGTGCCAATTTGTTCATCTGACTTTACATGGTACTGGGGGTTTGAACCAGGGCCTACAGGCTTTGCAGGCAATCATTCTTCTCCCAAGCTCTAAAACTAATTATTACAGAGACTATCGGAAGCTTGATCCCACTGGGGAAGTGCCAGAGAAATACCTGAAATGGGAATGGGAGGTATTTACACATCCACTCCCAACAGTCCTTGGCTGAGAGCTGCTTCCAAGGACATGAATTTCTTGGCACTTTTATCCTGCCACACAGACCAAGTACACTTAAGATCCTAAAGCAGGCAGGTCCACAGACTTTGAAACTGAAGTTAAAATTTAGGCCGGAATCCATTGAAATGATTGATAATAATGAGAGAATATGAAGGGGTGGTAAGAATATCTGTTGCAAGGGATTTACCTGTGTGCATATGACTTATGTATGCATATGCATATGTATGTGAATATATAAGCATGACATATGCATATACACTGGAGATTGAGTTCAGGAAAGGACTAAAGCTAAAAGCCTTTCAACTTTCATCCAGGCCTATTGTCATGGCCACTCTCCCAACATCAGCAGTAAGCTTTGGTCGCCAGGCTCTGTCCTAACAGATGATCTCTTCTAACCCCACAATGATGCAAGAGATCCTGGACAACATTAGGACCCACATTTAGAGCAGGATCCTTGAAGGATCCAAGTCCTCAGCTCTGTCCAAGTTCCGTCTCTGCAGATAACTCGTTTAGGTCATCTTATTTCTCCCATACGAATCAACAGCATTTTTTTATCCTCCCAACACGCAGTTCACATCCAATGGCATCTATTTTTTAATCCAAAAAAGGATTGTGTTACTAAAGTTTTGTGTGGAGCTGTCACTGCCATCCTTGGAGCTAAAGACGCAGTCACGGAAGAGAATGGGTGCGTCATAATTTAACGAATGGCTGTGCTTTTGTGGTAATTTCTTCAGTAATTACTTATGTAAACTGTGTTTCTCTAATTGAAACTCTACAGTGTGAGGGTAATTTATCAAAATCTATAATTCATAGTAGCTTTTCCATCTTGTTCCTTGGTTTCTCTGCTTGTCCTCATTAGAATGGTGTCCTCACCACCCCCACTTCTGTCCGTCATCACCATTTGGACTGGGAGGCAAAAGCACTCCGTGCACATGGGAAGAAGGGGTCCTACAGCTATAGACAGATGCTTAAAACCCATTTTTGCCAAGGGACAAGAATTGCTATTGTTGTTTGCAATATGTGCTTTCAGATAGTCTTGAAGATGTGATTTATGAAATGGTTTTGAAGAGATTGTCTACTTCAAGTGTCTGGATAATAATACCGTTTTTCTCTTGTGGTCAACAAGTGTTCTAAGTTTGTCTCACGGTTATAAAAGCTTGGGTGAGTGACAGAGAAGGAATGCACGTTTTGCCAGCAGAGGACATTCAACTACAGAGCCATCTGAGAGAAAAGCTATGCCTTCTGATCTGAGTAATTTCACAGGATGATGGGAGCCGGCAGCTCTGTCAGGGTCTACTCAAGTGCAAGCTTAAGCAATGCAGTGAATACCTGTGTGCTGCTCACAGTTCCCACTATAGTTTCTTTATCCAATACTACATACTAAGAAAAGTCACATGGTATGGTAGGTAGCGCACACCTTTAATCAAAGCCCTGGAGAGGCTGAGGTCCAAGGCCAAACTGGGCTACATAGTGAGTTCTCAGCCAGTATTGTCTCAATGGTAGAGAATTCCTGAATTAGGGTGTCTCACAAGACAAGAAGGTGTTCTTAGAATGAAATGCTTAAGTTGGCAGTCTTGTGATTCCCACCCCTGCTCATAAAAAAACAAACAAACAAAAGAAGCAAACAAACAGCAATAGATACAAGCAGAGCAGGACACAGTGCTTGGAGAATCCCAAACTCAAACACCATTGAAATAAACTTCCAGAATCTAGCTTTGTAGTTATTATTAGAGTATTGTATAAGACTATAAATTCCACATAGTATCAGTAAACTCCTGAAGGTGATAAATACCTTCAGCAAAGTGGCAGGATACAAAGTTAACACACAAATATCAGTAGCCTTCCTGTATGCAAATGACATGCCTACAGAAAATGCAATCAGTGAAATAGTCCCATTTTCAATAGCCACACATAAAATCAAATACCTTGGAACAACACTAACCAAAGAGGTGAAAGACTTGTATAATGAGAACATAAAAACGCTCAGGAAGGAAATTGAGGATGACATGAAAAGATGGAAAGATCTTCCATGTTCCTGGATAGGTAGAATTAATATCATGAAAATGGCAACACTTCCAAATGCTGTATACAAACCAGCTTCATTCTTTGCAGACATAGAAAAAATAATCTCCAAATTTTGGGGGAATGGCAAAAGGCCTCTGATATCCAGCGCTATCTTTAGTAAAAGAAGCACATCAGGTAGTATCACCATACCCAATCTAAAGATATACTACAAAGCCATTGTAACAAAAACAAAACTAGACAATAGACCAATGGAAAAGAATTGAAGAACCTGCCCTAAGATCAAGTAACTATAGTTACTTCATATTCGACAAAGATGACAACAACGATAACTGGTGTGAAGATAGCATCTTTAACAAATGGTGCTGGACAAATTGGATAAATATCTGCAAGAAAATGAAACTAGACCCTTTCCTCTCACCATGCACAAAAATCAACTCCAGATAGATCAAAGACCTCAACATAAGACCTGAAACTCTGAAAACCCTGGAAGAAAAAATTGGGGGAAGTCTCTATGAGATAGGAATAGGGGAAAACTTCCTGAACAAACCTCTGATAGCCCATGAAGTGTAACAATTGCTTAACCAATGGGACTTCATCATGCTAAAAAGCTTCTGTACAGACAAACATATACTCAAAGCCAATAGACCACCATCACACTGGGAAGTTCATCTTTGCCAACCACAATATGAATAGAAATTTAATATCTAGAATGTAAAAAAAACTAAAAAATTACATTAAAAAACTATCAAACAGCCCTCTCACAAAATGGGGAACAGAACTCAACAGCGAATTCACAGAGGAAGAAATACAAATGGCCAACTCCCATTTAAGAAAATGTTCAATGTCATTAATCATCAGAGAAATGCAAATCAATGTAACAATCAGAGTTTGTAAAAGGGAATGGAATGAACTTTTTTGGGGGGTGGGAGGGTAGGGGGAATGGAAGGGTGAGGGGATTGGGAGGGAGGGAGGATTTATATAGTAAACTAAACTAATAATGAATTGACACCATAAAATCCTAGCTTTTATACAGTAAGCTACTGAGGAAGCTGAAGCACCACCTGGTATGAGGGGCCATGAACAGAATGGGAGGAAGCCTAACCTCAAGAATAATTGCTCAGGCCTGCATCTTCCCATCCCAGTTATTGGTTCCTTCCCACACTGAGCTGTTGATCAAAGGGACCCACTATGTTCCCAAAATGTGACAGACTTCTGTCAAAGCTCTTGAATACCTGCCCCAGGCCTAAGGTAAGACCCTGTTGCTGAAGAAATCACAGAGTGTCATCTAGAGATCCTTTTAGATCCAGAATGGTAACCAGCTCCCAGATGGTAGTATGTGTAGCACTGGAAGGTGTTGCATGAGCTGCCAGGGGAAATTGGTCAATGATATTTGGAGAAAGCAGAGACCACTGATATACAATATAGACAGATGTCACAAGAATGCTGAACACACGGCTATATGGAAGAGACCAGCAAGTCAAGAAGTACTCATCTGTGCAATAGTGGCACTAAACCGAGGAGGGTAATCAACAGCTTTATGATTGGCTAAGAGATCCACTCAGTGACAAGGAACCCTTAACTGGAATTGGGATCCATGGCAAAAATCCTATGGGGACCAAGATCTTAGGTTCCTAGGGGGAATTCCCACTTCCAGAAAGCTATAGAGAGGCTACATCCATTAGGAGCTAGCCAGAATAGCAATGTTGTCTCATTTAACCTATATTGATCTCACTCTCCAATGGAAATTCTGTTTGTATTTTTCAGAAGGCATTGAGAGAGCCAGGGACAACTCAATTCCACCAACAAGTCATTGGATGATGCCTGACATCCTGGCAGGAGACAAACCACACCTAGCCTTCATATCGGGCACAAATGAGACCTACGAGAAAGTGACAAGAGAAACAAAAGACCAATCACCACAGCAAGTCTGATAACCCAAGAAAAGTCAATGGAGTCAGACACCAATGATATCCAACACAACCCAGGGCAAAGATCCAGAGATACTTAAGATCTCAACAATAAAGCTGACTCAAAACTCACTCAGGGAACTGAGTGGAAGAGGGAGCCGATAGACTGTAAGAGCCATGGTGGGGAGACTATCTAGAGACATCGCCCCCTCAGAAACAATGCACAAGGGGGAAGGAAAAAAGAAACAATGAAAAATGGCTACCTGTGGTGCAGTTCATACTCTCTGTCCTATGGACAGATCCAGAATGTGCACTGAGGAAGTTCCCCAGTGGGTAGGGGACAGGGAGGAGGAAACGGGACACCTTCACAAGATGTGCTCATACAATGTACAAACTTATTCATAATAAAGTTATTTAAAAGAAGACTATAGGTTCCACTGTGACATTTTCATACAGTATATATATATATATATATATATATATATATATATATACATATATATATATATATATATATACATATATATATATATATATATATCATCACAGGTGAGGGAGAGAGTGCTTTAACAGAAGCAAGAGTGGTAACGTCAACAAAGACTGCTGAGGCTTCTTGCAGGAAGATCAAGAATTAACTATTGGGGCCTGGGTTCAAATGCTCAAGGGCGGGTGGGAGGTTGGCATGGGTCCCAGACCTTACCTCACCTGGGGTCAAGGGGTTAGTGGGTGAAGCCGTGAGTGAGCAGGCTGTTGAGGAGCAAAGCGGCTGCTTGCTTAACTGGCCTGGAATCCAGGGTCAGTGGGTGATGAGGTCCAAGAAGGCTCCCTCACCTGGCCTGGCGTAGAGTCTGGGCACCAAACGTGCAAGGGTGGTGGCCCTGGTGCGCTCTCTCTCTCGCTCTCTCTCTCTCTTTCTCTCTGCTTGAAAAATGAATAAATAAAATATTTTTAAAAATAAATAAAATAAAATAAAACAGTAAGGCAAACTTTCCAGAGAAATAGGATTTTCCAGCCGAACTGTGCTTGTTGGGTAAACTGAGGGCAGTCAGCTTGTTTTCTACATCTGTATGGGATGCTGGGCTTCAGGTTAAGTATAGATGAAATAGTGGATTTCATGTGGCTTGGCTGGAGAAGCAAAATAGGGCAAAAGGAGGTAAGAGAAATTAAGGGCATTCCCAAAATGCTTCCCTACAGTGCCTGACCATGGGTCTTAGCTGGATAAAGAAGACATTAGGTAAAAACAGGAGGTGACCAGTAGTAGTGAGGTAGTTATGAGAGAGCACGGATGACAGATCTCAATGGTGGAGAATTACCTAATTAGAGTGTCTCATAAAAGGTGAGCTGTAAGGTAGTTAACTTTCTCATTGCTGCACAAAAAAGAACACCAAACAAAGCAGCTTGTGAGGAATGGGTTTAGTTTGGTTTACAGACTCGAGGTGAGACTCCATCATGGTGGGGAAAACGATGACATGAGCAGAGGGTGGACATCACCTCCATCCACCACAGCACTGCAAACAGTGGCAGGAAGGTGTGCCAAACACTGGCGAGGGGAAGCTGGTTATAACCCCCATAAGCCCGCCCCCAACAATACACCCCCAACAAGATTCCAATTCCAAAACTGTCATCAACTGGGAATCAAACATTCAGAGCACATAAATTTGTGGGGGACACCTGAATCAAACCATCACAGTGTTCTTGGGATGAAATGCTTAAGTTGGAGATCTTGAATCCGGTTCTAGAGTAAAACCAAGTAAAAAAAGTGAGGCAGGTCAAGTTTGTGGTAGTAGGGTGGTCCTGAGATACTAGGGATGGATAAGATATACAGACATGGAAGTCATACGTCATAAGGAATAACATCCAACAGAAGACAGCTTTCCTGGTGCTAGAACCTTCTGTGAATGGAAGTGAGGGACTGGGCAGTCAAGAGGAAACCAAAACAGAAAGAAGCTCTGGATGTTCAAGGTTTGCCATGGATTTCAGAGGAGCTGAAATTTTGAATGAAGAAAGGATATAAGACATAAGGATGTAAGTCAGCCACTGAAAGTACAAAAGGCACCTCCCCAAATTTTAGTAGCCAGTAGAAAAATATCACTGCTCTCACACAAGTCATCTTATGATTAGCATGTGCACACATGCATGTATGCATATAATGCACATATAAAAGCATACACGCATATGCACATATATAAAGTCATGTGCTACACAATGACTTTTGATCAACATCAAGCTCCATATACGATAGTGATGATGTAAGCTGTCTCAATTTGTATAAGTACAGTGCATGCTGCTCACACAACAATGAAATTTACTAACAATGCGTCTCCAAGAACGTTTCCTGCTGATGAGTTAGTTATGTGTGGTGGCACATACATGTATATGCATACACACATGATGTGTATGCAGATATGAATAATTTAAATATATATGTAAATTTAAATATAAACATATAAATAAGTCCATCATACTTACAAGAAGACTGAGGCTCAGTGGGATTAGGCAAGCTACCCAAGGCCACGGTGCAGCATCTAGGATTCAAGTTCAGGTCTGTCTGGTTCTGGAACTTGTCGAGTTTACTGTGACTCATGAATCTTCTCTACTCAGGTAGTGGTTTGCTTTGTCCATCTGTGTTTCCTCTTTTCTGGCCGCCTTAGCTCCTTCTTCAAAGGTCATCACCTGAGTTTATCTGAAATGTCTGGAAGTGATAGGGATATTCATCTTTGTCCAGCAATAGGCTTGTCCTAACTCAGAATCCTTGAATTTTGTTTCCAAGGTTAACAACCTACGTACTAGGGAAGTCACCATTGACTTCTCCTCTATCCTAGATGCTATTCAGCGCTGTAATGACAGCTGGCTTTCATTCTCTTGACGCTGACAGGCAGATAACAAGTCAAATTGGCCCTGCTTATGAAATAAAACCTTGGAAGAGAATTATCATCAGACTCCTCAGTGGAGAGAGCAGAGAAACGGATTTAAATTAAACTGCAAACTGCCGATTTGGTTAGCATTCAGGTGAACTCCTGAAGTCTGTTCTCTTCTTCCTGTCACCATTAAATGAGACAAAGAAGGCATCCAGCAGACATGGGAAAGGTAACGCCATGTTTCAGTGTTGTGATAATCCATCTTCAATAGCTTTCATTTACGCCCTGGGCCACAAATGAACATATGTCATTCCTCGGTCCTCATGACAATCTTGCAAGATGGGAAATGGCCCTCTTCCTGCCTCTGTTTCATAGGGAGACCATTAAGCATTAGTGTGACTATCTATCTTACTTGAGGTCACATATTCTGACTCCGGAATCATCTCCCTCTCCACCTGATGGTAGTTCTTCCCAAAAACCCTCCTCACTGATCTTGACTTTGTTTAACAGCTGGAGGGACCAAGAAAGGCCAGAGCAGGACACAATCACACTTCCTTGCACTCCTTCCTCTGCAGCACAGACTCTACCTAGCCTGCTTGGTTTAACAGAAATCACTTGCCAGCTGTGTGACCTTAGGGAAATTGCTTGGTCCCTCTGAACTCCATTTAGAAGATAGGGTGCTTTTAATCTTTATCTTATGAGACTGTTGTGAAGATTAAATAATTTAAACATGTTAGGCACTTAAAAGTGTGTCTAGCATATTAGCTGCAGTGATGGTTTGAACGAGCCTCGCGCATTTGCAATTAAGCCTCATAGTCGATCCCTAGCTCGTGGCAATTTGGGAAGTGAAACCTTGCTGGAGCAGGTGTGCTCCTATGGCAGTCAGGCAGGCATTGAGATGATACGGCCCAACCCCCTTGCTGATGTGACAAGATGTGATGCCCAGCCTCTGCTCTGCCATTGCTGAAACTTCCCCAGAAACTACAGACCCGAAATGAAACCCTTCCTCACCATAAGCTGCTTCTGATCAGTTGTTTGGTCCTAACAACAAAAAGGTAACTGCCACAGCCGCTATCTGTGTAGTCACCGCTGTTGTTTGTGTGGTTGCAGTTAGCTCCTCAGGAGTGATGATTATTAACATAATGAAACTTGTCTGTTATGAGAATTAGGAAATGATGACAAAAATTGCAATGCCATCTGGTTGAAATGATAGCTCACTGATTCCTTCCAAGAACAGGAAATTTGCGCTAAGGCCAAGTTCCAAACAGGTCGATGAAGGGGACCAAGGATGATATAAGGACTCCAGGTCTTTTTCTCGTTCTTTTCTGTTTCACGCAGGAAGTCATCCCAGGTACCACATGCAATCCGGACAAGTAGAAATGTGAATGATTCTCAGAAGGTTCCAGAAGTCGCAAGCACACTTCTGCTCTTGCTTCATTGGCCAAAGTAGTGCCCACTGGCCATCCTTGGATGGAGTGGGATCTCTGGATCACTTGGAGCTGGGCGTGGGATCAGTTTAAATTAGAAGGGGCAAAACCATGCCCCTGTAAAGAAAAAGGAAGGGCACTGGGTCTGGGTGACCAGCAGTCAGGATCTACCTCTGACACGTGCTGCCATTCCAGAGAAGGAACCGGAAGTCTGAAGGGGAACTCTCAGCTGTGTCTGGTCACACAGTGCACAATGTTTAGGGCCACATGGAAGGACATAAGATGTGATGATTTTGTTGAATCTATGGTTTATGTGAAGCACAATGTACACACAATCAGTTTTTTAATCAACCCAATGAATTGGGCATTTTAGGACAATTTAATGTATGTGGAGAGATTAAACTGAGGTTTGTATAGTGAATAGGGTTGTCTGGGGTCTATTAACCTAACAAGTGTCAAAGCAAAAATTTGAACCTAAGTCTGTCTAGTTTTAACCCTCCCCTTTTTTTTCCCATGATGTCCCCCCAAAATAGTATGTCTTCCTTGCATTCCTCTATTTTGGGGAGTTATATGAGGAAAAATAAAACTTTTAATGAGGATCCTGATACATTTCAACTTAATGTCCCAGTTTTATATAAAAATAAATTTTATTTTAGAACGAAGCATTTTCAAAGCCATGCCCCAGTGAACTTTTCCATTTTTGAACACATAGTTCTGTGACCTATTCTTCCCAGTTGCCTTTACCAAGAACTTTGAGGATAAGACATCTTAATTGGATGCTCTCATGTTCCCTGGGCATTGTGGAGTCAAGAGTGGAGAAATGGCCTCTTGGGTGACATTGTGGCCCCTCTCCTCTTTTCCCATAGCCACAAGCAAGGAGAGAGGTGAGGTGATTATGAGCACATGAAACCCAGGTCATGCCTAGGACAGGGATGGTATGCCCTCAGAGGTCCCCTCTGTGTTTCCTAAAATCGCTTCTGTTTCTAAGAAGGGCAAGGGATTATGATTAGTGCTGTCCTCTACAAAGAGCCAGGGGTTGTAATATTTTATAACTTTGTTTTTTTAATATATTTCATTTACTTATCTCAAGCAGAGAGAAAGAGATAGAAGAGAGACAGGTAGAGAGAATGGACACACCAAGACCTCCAGCCTCTGCAAAGGAATTCCAGATATGTGCCACTTTGTGCATCTGGCTTTATGTGGGTACTGGGGAATTGAACTCGGGTCCTTGGGTCTTTCAGGCAAGCACCTTATTTTTTGTTTTAGTTTTTCAAGGTAGAGTCTAACTCTAGCCTAGGCTGACCTGGAATTCACTATATTGTCTCAGGGTGGCCTTGAATTCATGGTGACCTTCTACCTCTGCCTCCCAAGTTCTAGAATTAAATGTGTGCATCACCTCACCCAACCTATGTTTAATTTTTACAGATTAAAAAACCAATGATTGTGACTGGGGATGACTCAGTTGGAAAAGCCCTTGCTTCCCAAGTGTGAGGACCTAAATTTGAGCCCCTAGGACCCACATAAAATGAAAAATACTGGGTGGACTTCGCAGCCTGCTTTTCATTCCAGAGCTTGAGAGACAGAAACGGGTAGATCCCTGGGCTTTGCTAAATTAGCCAAATTGCAAACTCTGGGTTCAAACAAAGGACTCTAACTCAATAAATAATGTAGACACTACACATGGTAACCCACCCACCTTCTCAGCATCTGATGCCACCATCAGTAGACAATTTGAGGTTGATCTCACTCTCAAATCCAATGTAGTGAATACACTGGATGACCAGGGATTATATGAACTTACCTGCTCCCTGATATGGCGCCCAGGCCCCACTTGCCAGGATGAGGTATCAGCCATACCGCACTCTGTGGAGATCACCTTCCACTCCCTGACTCCTTACCCCTTAAGCTCTGGTACAGACGTCAGCAGGGACTCCAGAGCTGATATCACTCCCAAGCCTGGGGCAGTGAGTAGCACTGGTTGACCAGGGCACAAGTGAGCTTCCCTCCTCCCTCATGTTATCCCTCATGGATACCCAGCCCCCCACATATCAGATCAGGGATCACTATACCCAGATATCTTTCCAAGTCTTGACCCATCCCCCCAACCTCTGCCTCCACTGCCACTAGTAAGGGACCAGAGCTGATTTCAATCCAAAGCCCTGTCCAGAGCCCAGGAGAGGGTCCCCTCTGTCTGCACATGACAACCTCCCAGGCCTGGTCTGCACAACTGAATCTTACTGAGTAGAGCCTCTGTAGCTGATAATACTCCAGAGCTTGGGCACTGAGGATGCTCCCTGCCTGACTCGTTCTATGAAGCCAGTGCTACACTAATACCAAAAACAGAAAGAAAATTATAGAACAAGACTAGACACAAAATATTCTCAATAAAATTCTAGCAAATCTAATCCAAGAATACATCTTGAAGGTATCACAACCCTTCATCAAGTAAGTTGCATCCTAAGCCTGCAGTATGATTCACTATATGGAAATCCATGACTGAAATATGTCACATGAACAGACTTAAAGACAGAAATTACACGATCATTTCAATAGTTGCAGAAAAGGCATTCAATGCAATAGAGCATCCCTTCATGATTAAAATGCTGGAGAGACAAGGGATGAGGTATCATATCTCAACATATAAAGGGCTACATGTAACAGAACTAAGGTCCATATAATAATAAATGGAGAAAAACTTAAAGCAGTCTCATTAAAGTCTGGAAAAAGACATGGGTGCCCACTCTTATCACTGCTCTTCAACATACTACTTGATATCTATCTTAGCTCAAGCAATAAGACAACAATGAGAGCGAAGGGAATCAAATTGCACAGGAAGGACTCAAACTAGCCTTATTTGCAGATTATATGTATATATTCATAAGTGATCTGAAAGACTCCAAAAAACCCTCGTAGGTGTAATAAATTCTTTCAGCAAAGTTTCAGGATATAAAAAGTCACTATCCAAAAATCAGTAGCCTTCATATCTACCAATGGCAAGCATATAGAGAACGAAATCAGGAAAGAAATCCCATTTATAATAGCCACATAAGTTAAATATCTTTGAATATCCTTAAGTAAGGAAATAAAAGACTTATACAAGGAAATCATAAAAACACTGAAGAAAAATTGAGGAAGGAATGAGAAGTTGGAAAGATCTCTCATTCTTATGGATCAGAAGGATCTATATTGTAAAAATGGCCATCATACCAAATGCAATATACGGATTCAGTACAATTCCAATGAAAATTCCAGATACATTCTTCACAGAATAATAAAAATAATGTTATGATTAATATGGAACCACATGGGCCTTAAATAGCCCAAAACATCCTCAGCAAAAGGAATACTATAGATGGTATCCCCATACCTGACTTCTACAAAGCTATAGTAATAAAAACAATATGCTGGCTCAAAACCAGACACATATCAGTGGAATAGAATAGATCCAGGTTTAAATTCTAGGAACTACAGCTACCAGATCTTTGACAAATAAGCCAAAAATGCACACTGGAGAAAAGACAGCATCTTCAACAAATGGTTCTGGAGAAATTGGATAACCACACATAGGAGAATGAATCTACACCTTCTTCTCTCACCTGCACAAAGTCAGCACCAAATGGACAAAGGACCTCAGTATAAGTCCTGAAACTCTCAAATGACTAGCAGAAACAGTGGAGAGAACACTCCAAGATGTAGACATAGGGACAGACCTTATAAATAAGACCCCAGTAGCCCAGGGGATTAGACAAACACTCAAACTTTGGGTTCTCATGAAACTAAAAAGCTTGGGTACAGGTAATCAAACCATCAACAGAATCGATAGACAACCTACAAAATGGGAGAAAATCTTGGCCAGCTATATATCTGATAGAGGTTTAATATATAGAATATACAAAGAACTCAAACACAAAGCAATGAAAAGAAAGTTAACCCACTCAAAAAAATGGAAACTGAACAGAGCATTCTCAAAGGAAG
Organism: Zapus hudsonius; assembly: GCA_004024765.1. Lineage (NCBI taxonomy): Eukaryota > Metazoa > Chordata > Mammalia > Rodentia > Dipodidae > Zapus > Zapus hudsonius. The sequence continues at coordinate 15,958 of PVHP010002167.1, forward strand.
AAATACAACAGCAAATAAACACCTAAAAAGATGTTCAACATCTTTAGCTATCAGGGAAATACAAATTAGAACAACTTTGAGATGCCATCTCATTCCAGGCAGCATGAGAATAAGGCATCAGAAAAATCAAATGAGAACTAGAGAGATGGCTCAGCAGTTAAGGCGCTTGCCTGCAAAGCCCAATGACCAGGGTTCAATTCCCCGGTGCCCATGTAAAACGAGATGAACAGTGGTACATGCACCTGGAGTTCATTTGCAGCTGCTGGAGGCCCTGGTGCACCCATTCCCTTTCTATCTCTCTCTATTTGCAAACAAATAAATAAAATATATTTTTTTAAAAAAATGAAATGACAAATGCTGGCGAGGTTTGTGAGGAAAGAGGAACCCCCATCCACTGCTGGTGAGCGTGCAAACATGTACTACAGCCACTTTGGAAATCAGTATGAAGGGATCTTCAAAAATCTGAAAATAGATCTCCCATTTGATCCACAAGGCCACTCCTGAACAAATACCCTAAAGACTCCACTCTTTGCTAAGAGATACTTGTCAACTGTGTTTGTCAAGGCATTTTACACAACACCTAGAAATTGAAATCAGGCCAGATGCCCATCAACTGATGAATGGATAACGAAGACATGGTGCATACACACATGGAATTCTACCCAGTGGTAAGGAAAAATGAAATAAAGAAATTTGTAGGAAAATGAATGAACTGGGGGGAAAAAACGTACTAAGCAAAGTCACAGAGGCTGAGAAAGAAAATCACTCCGTGTTTTCTCTCATACGCTGTTCCTAACATGTTGGAAAGTTGTAGTACTGCCGTCAGCACTGGCAAGGGAGGGAATGATTTGGAGAGAGTGTAAATAGGGAGAAATGAGAGGAAGACATGTGACAGGCAAGTGGAGGACAGAGGTAAGGTCGGGTGATGGGTAAAATTAGACAAAATGAATGAAAGCATGAATCGGTACCATAGAAACCTTCCTTCTGATTAGCTAATTAAAAGATATAACTCTTACTAAGGGGATGGGAGAATTTGTCCATACAGAAGTGCCCTGTAGAAGCTGAAGAAAGCTTAACCCTAAAACGCTAGCCTCGGGCTGATAAATCTCAGTGCCATAGCAGGGTTACCCTCCACAGAGGGCTGTTGGTCAGGGAGGCCCATGAGGTCCCCAAAACAATGAAGTTTATTGCCAAAGCATTTGGTTACCCATCAGAGCGAAATGGTAAGACCTTATTTCTGAAGACACCACAGGCTGCAGTCACAGGTCATTGAGTCACGCTGGAACTAAGAAGGAAGCCAGCTAGTTCCCTGCTGGCTGCCCTCATTGTGCTGGGAAGCACCATGCAGGCTGCTGGGGGATAATGGTCACCAACAGTGTGAGCCTGCAAAGCAATGGATCCTGCAAAGTACAAAATCAACCGGACCACATGGTGTACACATTGGTGCAATAGTGGCACACAGGTTGGGGGGGGTAATCAATTGCTCTCTGATTGGATATGAGGCCCCCTCAGTGGAAGGAAATTCATATCTGGTACTGGGAACCAAGTCAGAAGCCTATGGGTAGAAAGTTCACAGATCTAGAGAGAAGCTCCCACTGTTCTTTAGCTAAGAAGAGAGGGTGTGCCCATCAAAAAGTCTGAAAGGGCCACACTTATCCCCTTTGATCCAGGCTGCCTTCAATTTTGGTTGAAGAAACTGCTTTTTACGGATGGCAGCGAATACTGGGGACAACCAAGATCCATTCAATGCAAGAAAAGACAGCCGACTTCCTAGTCTGAAAGGAGTTATCTCTAGCACACGTGCCTGGGCCCAGAAGACCTTACAGAGGAAGTGGTTGTTTAAACATGAGTGTTGCTCTGAGGTGTCCCCCATAAACTCTTGTGCTCTGAGTGTCTAATCCCCAGCGGATGGCAATTTGAGAGTTGGAGGGTCTTTCGGGGTGATTGCTACATTTCCTCACTCACTTCTTCTATTCCCCACACCTCAACAAGTGGGCATCTCTATTTACAGACATGCAGATCTTTTCTTTTTCCCCACCCGATCTTTCTCCTCTTCACCCTACCACACACATTCTGTGTTTCTAGAGAAGATATTAATTAGCCTGATGAACCTTCTGTAGTCAGTTCTAGTGGAATCCATTGTCTTCACAGTCTGGGAGTTCTATTCCAAAATGGTGGCTCCCAGTAGAACTTTATAGAATGTAGCTGGAAGGTGGTGGTGTTCTCAAAAGCACGATGAAAGGATCGTCAAGAAGACATCCCATAACTCTCTTTTACAAAACTAGTTTATAGCAATGTGCCCTCATAGGGCTGGGGAGATAGCCCAGTGGTTAAGGGCATTTGCTAAGCCCACTTGCTCAGGGTTGATCCCCAGCACCCACATAAAGCCAGATTTTTAAAAATAGTATATGTGTCTGTAGTTCCCTTGCAGTGGCAAGAGAGCTTAACACGCTCACCCCCATACACAAACACATGTGCATGTGTGCGCACACGTGAACATATAAAAATAATATCTAGTCATTATGAGGACCCAATAAATTCCATATAAAGCAGAGGCGTGTTTGCTGGCAGGAAAGCTGAGCGAATGCAGCAGGTTATGGTGTGGGAAACTCAATAGTGTCCATTGATTCCTGTCTGTGACTCTTGAGGTGGAGAAGTGAATAGGGAGCTATATAGCAAGTAGAAAAGTTCAGGAAATAATGAAAGAAAAGCATGGGATTTTTAAAAATGAAAGCTAATTGCTGCAGTCAGCTCCACATTGCTGGGGCAAGCATCCAGCCAGATATAGTTTATGGGAAGAAGGGGTTTATTTCAGGCTTACAACTGATAAAGCTCCCCCACAAAAATCTTGGTTCTATCCAAAGTGGGATCACTTAAAACATAGGAGATACATAAGATTTGTTCAGGTGGTACGTGGAGATTTTTGATAGTTATCTTAGTGCATTTTAAGGAAAACATAATACACGAAAAAAATCACAATTTCACAGGTATCATTCCTTATGATAAAGTAGGTGATTAAGATGCCCTCTCTGTTCACTGAGTTGATTTAAAGAGAGGTATGGATTTTAGGTGGTGTGTGTATACAGTAAGGCATTGCTAATGCTACTCTTATTTTGGCAGAGAAGCTTCTCTTTTCAGATGGCAGTTATCAATGGGGTAATTCAAATTCAAAACTCACCAACGTGCTGAGAAGTGACAGTGGAGAGATCAGCACTAAGTGAGACATCTTTATCACACTGGCCAAGCTCAGGGGCCATTGTGGAGATGATGGTGGGAAGAATGTAAGAGCCAAAGGAAGGGGAAGACTGCTTACAATACATTCAAACAAAAGTGACCTTGATATTCATGACCTCACGGCGGCTGAAACTATGTACACAAGACCTGCATCATAGGATGGAAAAATTATGACATCAAAATAGAAGACAGACTGGTTTAAAAGAAGGGATTCCAGGCAGGTGTGGTGACACAAGCCTTTAATCTAATCCAGCACTCGGGGGGCAGAAGAAGGAGGACCAATGTGAGTTCAAGGCCATCCTGAGATTACATAGTGAATTCCAGGTCAGCCTGGATTAGTTCAAGACTCTACCTTGAAAAACATAAATGAATGAATAAATAAATAAATAAGAAGGGATTCAGTGGAGGGGGGGTAGAGGGGTGAAAAAGAAAGGCAGTAGAAGGGGGTTATGATCATGTTATATTGTCTTTATGTACAGAAGATGTCAGTAATAAGTTAAAAGAAGAAATTGTGTAGAGAGGTGCAGGACAAAAATTCAGAAAATGCTCTGTTATTATGTGTTTGCTTTACCAACAATGCAGATTAAGTACATTGCCATTTGTTCTTAGCTCCACTAGATGGGTGTGCCAAGAGAGGATTTGAAAGTTGAAATGACTCGTCCACATTGTTTTTTTTTTATATGTATAGGCTTCCCACCACAGAGTTATCTGGTTCCAGATGCCAATCTGCCCGGGCTTGAGGGATGCTGCACCGTTGGCCAGTGCTTTGAGATGGATGGCCAGTGCCAATGACCCCCAGGTTGTTTGTGGCTGTATTTATGATGCCTGAAATAGATATCAACACACCTTACCTTATCTCTTTTAGACTTCAAGTTGCCTCCCTGAACCTAAGATCCCACCTCCTACAGAAAAAGAGCCATGTGGTCTAATGTTTAGCATCAGGATCAAGGTCATAGTCTTTAGAGTAAAACTCTAGCTTCCTCTGTTCAGCTCTGTAAATCTTGGCAAATTCTTCATTTTCCCTAAGTCACATTTCCTTTCCATCTACAAAATCAAGAGACAGGAATAGTGGTGTTTCCCTCATTGCATCATATGAGAAGTGTTATAATTACCTTCACATTTCTGGGACCAAACACCCAGCTAAAAGCAGATGACAGGCGCTTATAATCTCATGGAGAGAAGCTTCATCATGGCAGGGAAAGGCAGAGGCTGGGCATCACACCTTGCCACAGCAGCAGGCAGGAAACATCAAGAGTGAGCTCTTACTAGGAAGCTGAGGGCTAATAAACCTCAACATCCACCTCCATGACACACCTCCTCAGCAGGGCCCCACCTCCCAAATTGGCACTAGCTGGAGACCAAGCATTGAAATACATAAGCCCATGGGGGAGAAGTTGCCCTTCTCATAAGAAGCCAATGGGACAGTGCACGTAAAGTCGTTCCAGGCCAATAGAAAATGGTAGCCATGTGCTCTGTACATGTCTAGGTCTTCTGTCTTTTTATCTTCAAGCATATGTGTATGCATATACATATGCTTGTACGTGTGTGTGGGCATGTGTGTGTGTGTGAGTGGACATGCAAGTGTATGCCTGTGTATGCGGAAGCCAGGGGTTTATGTAGGGTGTGTCCATCTATCACTTCTCACCATAGTTTTTGAGAGATGTCTCTCATGCACCTGCAGCTCACTGATTCAACTAGATGTGCTAGCCAGCAAGCGCTATGGTTTCCACTGTCTCTGCCTCCCCAGCGTTGGGATTATAGGCCTGTGCCACCAAGCCTGGCATTTCTGTGGGTGCTGGGGATTTAAACTCAGGTCATCACCTTGTCCAGCAAGTGCTTTCCCCAGTGAGCCTTCTCTCTAGCTCCTTTTGTCCTTTACATACAAAATTTCCCTGATGCCCACACACTGTATTATCTAGAATCAACTTTGTCTCTCACCTCATCTCTCCTTTGCCAGGTGACAAATGACATCATGTTCCACCTGCTTTAAGGATTTCACTTCCCCTCGGGAAGGCTGGTGCTATTGCCACTGAGAATGGCACAATGTCTAACACGACAACAGATGCCCTAAATGCTGAGAATTAATTTTCAGTGATGGGTGATTAGCAGTAGAAAAGGTGTTTTTAAGTGAGGAATGGCTTTGCCCCAAAGGCTCGGCCTTAGCTTTGATAAGGTCAGTCTAGACCAGGTTAACATGGCTTTCAATATGATGCAAGGGAGGAGGCAGAATCCATCTGCTCTCATTAAGTCTAAACTCTGCTGGCTATTAGAATATGTAGAATCACAGCTGGCCTCCAGGGCATACGAGAGAAGCAGTGGTGGTGGTTGGAGGGTGCCTCACTGCTGGGCCAGCAGGCAAGTGGGGTCAGCATCATTAATGACAAAGCACCCCCAATTTTTCTAGAGATACTCAAACTACTGGGGTAAGGGTGGCGGGGGAAGCATTGTCCCCGTCACTGGGATGGGAGACTTACAAGTTCATTTCTCCTAGATGACCTTAGAAATAACCAAACTCTCCCGAGAGGCTCCCAGTTTACCGCATCCCTTATGCTAAAGCTGCTTTCTGCCTGTGCACCTGTGTATCTCAGTGGGAATCTGCTCCAAATCAAAACAAACAGTCCCTACCCATCCCTCTCCATAGCAATGGTCTATGTGGAGTTACAGGAAAGTACTTTGAATTTCCAGACTAGCGGAGGACAGTGTGGGAGATTCAAACTTTCAGAGGTAGCTCCTGCCGGGTTTGTTGTGGATGTTGTTTCAGAATATCTTTCATGGTGTGTGGGTTTCATGCAAAGAAAATAAAGTTAGCAGCCTCTGATGCCCTCGAGGGCTTCTCTGAGCCACCCTGGGGGAACACCACGGATGGGTTAAGACTTCTATCTCCAAGGTTTGCTTACTCTTTGCAGGAACAAGCGGTATTTTGGTGACTCATTTTAATGACAGTTGTAGGGGAAAATCAGCTAAAGATTGAAAGGAAACATGGTAAACCACCTGGTACCAGACCCTATGCCAGGCACAGGACAGTGACCCAACCTGGGCTCTGCTTTGGATGATCTTTGGCATTAAAAACACAATTTGAAGAGCTGTGTATGATGAGGAACCCCTGTACTACAGAGATGGAGGCAGGAGGATATGAACCTCATAACCAGCTTAGGCTACACAATGAGGTCTTGTCTCAAAAAGAAAGAATTTGGGCTGGAGAGATGGCTCAGCAGTTAAGGGACCCAAGTTCAATTTCCCAGTACCCAAGTGCCAGATGTACAAGGTGGCACATGTCTGGAGCTTGTTTGCAGTGGCTGGAGGCCCTGGTGTACCCACTCTCCCCTCCTCTCATTCTCTCTAATAAATAAATTTTATAGTATATATAATATATATATGAATCTAATTCAAACATCCAAACTATTACGAATGATCCCCACTAACAAAACCCAAATCCCTTAGGATTCTCCCAGGTATTCATAGCTTTTCAAATCTTTGCAGATGATTTGAGTGGTAGTCAGTGTAGGGAGCCCCTGATCTAAACTGATGGAGTTGAATATGATACACGTTGGTTCCTCAAGAAAGTAAACAAGTGATTGTGTAAATACATATATTTATGTATATATGATTTGTGACACAAATGATGTGTATTTCATGGGGCACAGGGATTTTGGAGATAACATAACAGCTATTTTTCCTTGGGATGGTGAAGTTAATATTTCATGAAAGAGATATCAGGATAATTTTGAAGCAGATACAAGAAGTTACTGACAGAGGGCGTGGGGAAGAAGATATAAGAGAGAAAGGAAGCTGGCATAATTTGTGTCCAATTAGAGAAAAACCAAGAAGATGCTGAAAATTTCCCACCCAATAATGATCAGATGCAGAGTGACTTTCATCATGGTCATCTTAACCTGGGAACTGCTCTTCACTGATGAGATATTTGTGGCAGAAAATTCCCTTTTGCCTTCAGTAGAGCTAAAAGGAAGAGGCGGAAGGCAGCATGTGTGCACAAACACTCTTCTGAGGTTAAGAGGTGACAGAGAGAACCATGATTGACAGCTTCCCTCTTGTGCTGTTGATAGTTTAAAAACATTTTTAAGCACTTAACATTCTGTCTTCTGTGGCTTCAAGACACCAGGACACTATGGATACCCACTCATACCCCCCCCCACATACCTACAACCTTGTCTGTCCACACTCCATCTTCTCCTGGCTCTTCTGCTGAAGAACTTGGCCTTCATGATAATAATGGGCTGCATTAGGTTCCCCTTTCCCCAGAACTTTTTAGTGTTCCAATGGTTAATCTCAGTTGTCTACTTGATTGGGTTTGGAAATAAGAACAATTCTGGGTGTGTCTTTAAGGGTATTTTCAGACACGATTAGATCAGATTAGAACTGATGGGTGGATTAATCCTTTGATGGATTCCAGCTGTGAAGTTCCCATGGGAGGTGGTATAAATGCGGAAGGTGGCCTAGTTGGAGAAGCAGGTTTCTGGGGACATGCCGTTGAGGCTCTGTGTCCCCGTCTTCTTCTGCTTCCTGGATGGCCATGACATGACTTGTTCAGCTCTGTTCTGTCCCCCTGCCATGATAGACCAATACCTCTGAAACAGTGAGCGAAAATAATTTCTTCCTCCCTTAAATTGTTCTGCGGGTATTTAGATTACAGCTACACAAAAGTAACTAGCGACCCAATCACTCTATCAACAGCAGGGCAACTCCAGGGTCGTGTTCTATAGCATTTGCATGTGTTGGCTCACTGAGTAAAGTCCAAAAGGCTGGCAATGGCAGAAGCTATGCTTCCTTTTGAAGTAGGGCTGTCTCATGCCAACCTTCCCAGATAACTTGTGCCCTGTCTTGATCATATCTGGTGGCTCTACCTACCACCATCATTATCCCAGTCTCCAGGTACTTCTGGGGTTCAACAAGGCTGCTGTTGCTATGGCTCTTGTAACCCTGAAGGTTCAGGCCTTCCTCAGTTTGGTGCACCAGGGACCAGGACAAAATGACAAATTATTTTTTTTAAGTTCCAGCATTTTCCTGAGTATACCATGGCCAGTAGAAAGACCACTGTGTTAGCAGAAATTGAATTTATGAAGGCTTGCACTAGGTGGAAAGTTTGGAGATGTGAAATAAATTTAGGCAGTGGTATTAATGCTTGGAAATAATGTTTGAAGTCAACACCAGGCAAATCACTGACCTACTGCCAGTTGAGCTGTGAATGGTCTCAATTGTCACCTGCCATCCTGTCACCTAGTCATAGTAGAACTACTGGCAATGAAGCTACCACTAATGGCACAATTGTAAGAATGTCTTGTTGGTGTTATTTTGATACAAGGTCCTATGTTGCCCAGGTTAATTTGAATTCAAGACCATTCTGTCTCAGTTTCCATGATTCTGGAATTACATATGTGTACTACCTGCCTGGCTACAGTTACAATATAGAAGTATGTTAAGGGCTTAATCTGTCCTTAATGGGTTAAGTGTTTTAAGAAACTTCTGATGATTTCTAACACTTATGCTCCATCCTTAAAATCTTCAAATGTTTGCTTGTATCATTTGCTCACTCATACAGCGAGACTAATAGTGTTTGCTTGTGTGTGTGAGACAGACAGACAGAGAGAGAGAGAGAGAGAAAGAGAGAGAGAGAGGCACGCACACATATGTGCCTTTCCGAGTCCCATGTGGGATACACTCACCTGGAGTGGCTGGAGCAGAATGTTGGGTGTTCTCCATCAGTATTATTCGAGCCCGGTCTTACTGATCCTGTAGCTTGCCACGTTTTCATGAGCTCTGACAATTGTAGGGTCTCTTTTCCCCTATGAGACTAGGGCTACAGATGTGTGTGGGCATGTGCAGCTGTTCATGTGGACCTAGGGTTCCAAGTTCTAGGTCTTCTCAGGCCTCTCCAGACCCTCATGCTTGCACAGGAAACATTTTTAACCACTGAACCAGCGCTCTGCCTGAGAGTAATAATTTGAAAAGTTTAATGAAATACTTTTCTCTCTTTTTCTTTTGTGGAAAATCATATTTAGATTGATTTAAATATGTCTTCCCCAATGCATGTATTACTGAGAAGGGGAACCAAAGAAAGGCCTAAGATCTCTGACCCCATAAACGACTGGTTGCCTATCATCAGAAGGGGCTCCCTCTCACAGAAATGATTTCCCAATAAAATGATACCTCCAGCCTCCTCCTCTTGCCTTCCCTTGCCCTTCTACCTTCTGCCCTGGGTGATGCAGCAGGGAGATTCTCATGGGATCATAGCTCCTCTGTCATGGACTTTTTACCTCCAGAACTGTGAGAAGTAAATCCATATGCATTAGAAAATAACCAGCCTGAAATACTCTGTTACAACCACATTACACAGGCTGAGGCAGTTCCACTTAGCACGGCTTTACAGGAAAAGAGAGAAAGATGCTGCCTTGGGAAAGACAAGGGTACAGAGAAGGTAACATCATGGGTGAGAGAGGAAAAAGCAGCTGAGGTCCCATTGGTGCCTCTTCAGGTGGGTTGAGGAGGAATAGGTGAGTGTCTCAACACATGGAGGGAAACCAGCTAGATGGTTGGAGAGGGAAGAAAGGTGCAAGTAGAAGAGGGATTCTCTTTTCCTGCTTCCTACATGGGGTCTGAAAGGAAAGGGATTTATAAGATGCTTCCTACTTCAAGTGTGTGCATTGAAGCAAGATCATGTTGACAGTAGGTTAAGTTATATGTGGCAGACAGTATCTTGAGCCTCTCTGGGCTTTTGTGGGCAGCAGAAAGAGCTGGAATTCTGAGTCACCCAGAGGATTTGGGAGCTATGAGAGTGACTATAGTTCTTGTTTCTGTTGGTGCACCGGAGGCAACGGGCTGCAGCTGAGCCACTTGGCCTGGGAGATACAAGGAGTGGTCCACCCCAGTTGGGGGATGAGGGGATACTGTGTGAGCAGGAGCACAGGGGAGCCTGTCACAGGGCCTGCTCAGGCTGGGAGAGTACAAGACTCAAGTTCACCTGCCACTCTTCTGGACCTCTAGCAGGATGCTCAGCAACCAGGCAGTAAGAGACATCTCCATGGAGACCAGAGGAGACATGATTCAGTGATGGGGCTGGCCAGGTGGATCTGGGGACAAGTCTCTCTGCATTGCCAGCATAGCACGAGGAGCTCCTGCCTCCAGGTCCCCATCCAATATCCAATGAGGAAGAAGTGTAAATTGTGAGAAGAAACTGAGCTCCCTTAACAGACGGTTTAAAAGAGTGTATCAGACTGAGTGAACTTGGTTAAACTAATCTTGAATTCTGGTCACTACTCCTTGGGATGAAGGTCTGTGAGGAGTATTAGGCTAGCTCGGGGAATCTGAATGGTGCATTTTATTTGAAATCAAGATATAACTTACAAATTTTTAACCAGTCACTTTGGTTTCTTAGAACTACCCCAACTAACTAATCACCACAAACTAGTTGGCTTAGAGCAAGGAAAGATATGCTCATTCCTGGTTCAAGAGGCCAGAAGTCTAAAATCGTAGTTTTGGCATGGATTTTTTTTTCCTTCTGGAGGCTGATGGTCAATCTGTTCCATGCCTCTCTTGATACTGCTGGCTGTCATCAACACTGGGCATTCGTGGCTTGTAGACACACCATTCTATCTTCACACTGTGCCTGGCTTCCTCTTCCTTGGTTGGCAACCAAGCAGTAAGTAAGTAGACATCCCCAAGGAGACCAGAGGAGTCAGGTGTTGGGGTCTGTCCAGTGTTAGGAAGGGTCACGGGCCCCTGGCCCCATGCGGGGTAGCCCAAGTCTCCCCGGCCAGCAGGAGATGGGCTCCATTGGGGAGAGGTGAAATCGACAGCCACAGCAGACACACGTGGCTGGAAGACATGTCAGGGCAAATCTCAAATCTTTATTCCAGCATCCAACCTTTATATAACCCAAGGCTGCATTGTATAGCCTTATCTCTCTCAAAAGGAAGCTCAGCAAGCAGGAACAAAGCTTATTAGCATTAACTAACAGGATTAGGGCTATCAGCTGTCACCTCTGCCTCCTGGAAACAGAGGTGTGCTAGGATCAAAGGCGTGGACCAAAGGTGTAAGCCATCTCGTCTGGCTGCACATTAAATTCTAAAACTTAGCCCACAGACATTCAGCCAGGCTGGGACCCAACAGTCAGGAGCCTTCTCTAGACACGACTGTTTTGGGACACCATTGGTACATTAAGATAACAATATGCCCTTATTTCTCCTGTATTACCTTACAGGCAACATTGAGCAGGTCATCTTTATGGACTACACTTGGTACCTCACACAGATGTGTCCCAGTATATATGTATTGACCAGATGCCAGGAAGAATGTGTGTGTTCTGCAGGAGAAGGAGGCTGGAAGGATGTGTGTGCATCGGCTCCTCACTATAATTCCTCCACCCACCCCATGAGTACCTCCTCAGACCATCCTGAAAAAGACTAATCTTGCTCTTTTTTAATTTTTTATTTTGTCTGTCATGTGGGGTGGGGCTATATCTTCAATTTCTTTCCCACCTAGGAAGTTTTACCAAAAATTTTTAAAAAGTGGCTTCTATCAATCATATGAGAAAATTCCAAGCCTGTGCTCCATTCTGCTTCTGGATACAATGTGACTGGAGAGCCTTCATTCTGTCTGCCCTAGCATGTGTTGAGGAAGAATCCTCCCTCTGTCCAAACATATAGGACATTTGTCCCCACCTTGTGTGGGGGAGAAGACCCCTGCTGACCCTCCATTTGCTTTATTCCTTATCTGTATTGAGGATTAGTCTGGACTGGATTTGCCCTTTACAGGAAGGAATGACTCCTGGTAGAACTATAGAAGGCTTTCGAGCAGCCTGCTATGCAATTAGCAGATAAAATAGGTCACAACTGATGGAAAATGGAAACGCACACTTAATTCTCTCCTCTAGGGGCTTAGTGTCTATAGTATAATGACTATTCTTTCTTAGGGCTTATTTTGCTGTATTTTGCAACAAGAGTGTATCTAGGCACCCTTGGTTAAATCTATTCACCCCAGATTGAGCACTGATAACAGACTAAAAGAAATGGTTCTGCCAAAATCTACATTAGTTAACCAGTGAGTTTATTGTTGTTACTTACAGGAGCATGAGTGACTCAAAGCCAGGTGCATCCCCAGAAGCCGTCCCCAGCACAGGTGCCAGCTCATGACGGTTACTTTCCTGGGGTCTGGCAGCCCCCACAGGAAGAGTCTCTTTCCCCTTAGCTCTTGTTTTTATAGTTGGGGAGGAAATGGGGATCTTGTAACTTTCCGAACTTTCCAAGCCTTGCAAGTTTCCTAGTTTGTTCAGTCTTACCTGCCTCCTCCTTCTTCCAGGAGGGTATGCTTCAATTTGGAGAAAATAAACAAACAAGAAGCAGTTTCTGCCTGCCTTTTGGACCATGTCTTTAATTCAAGCACAGGGGAAGCTGAATTAGGAGGATTGCTGTAAGGTCGAGGCCCACCTGATAGAGTGAAACCCAACCTCGAACCACCTCCCATTCCCATACCTGCAAAAAAGAAAGATCATAGGCAACTGATGGAAAATGAAAAAGCATCATGGCTTATTCTCTCTGTAAAATGCATTGTGTCTATAGTAAAATGTGAATTATTTCTTACAGATTATTTTGCTGTATTTTTACAAAAGAATATCTACCAGTATTTTGCCTACATACTTTAAACCTGAAGACTAAATTTAATAAGACAAGTAGTTGCCCAAAGATTTTCAAAGTCCTAGACACCTGAATTTTCCCCATAATAGTTAAATCCCACATCTAGGTTCAAACACTGTTGAAATGAGCACTCTCTGGTTTTTTTTTTAGCTCTCTCTCTTCTATTCACAAGTCCTCCAGCCTACTCTAACTCATTCTTCCTCTATACAGAAGAACCTGAGAGTCAATGTCCAGGCTGAGTCAGGCAGACTGAGCTGAACATTTAGCTGTGTGTACCGGTTGAGGTAGCTGAGAAGACTCAGAAAGCAGTGTTTTCACTAATGGCTTTGCAGAATGAGTAACTGCAAGATGGGTATCTCACATCAGGGAGAAAGAAGCACTTTTCAAACAGAAAGGGAATGAAGCGATTTTAATCTTTGTCCAAGCAAGTAATTCTAGTATCAGGGGCCACCGTGTTAGGACATAACATAAAGGAGAACAGAGACAGTTTATGGAGGACCCAGAGTCCCAAGGTAAAGAGTGTGGCCATTTTTGTGTACTAGCTGTTAACTGTTGTGACCTTCCTTGCTTCTTGGTGATGAGCTCAGACAGAAAAAGCAGTTCTTAGGATCTTATGAGAATCTGCTGATCCATATGATCCTCCCCATCAGACTCAGCCACATCAACCCAGGAATATATTTACCCAAATGTGAATGGAATAGATTATTTCAACTCAAAATGTGGACCACTGACTGGCGATGTCAGCATCACCTTGTACAGACATTGTTAGAAGTTTCTTGTGTCTTGGGTTTCTTCAATCTATATCAGAATTTTAACAAGATCTCTGCTGACCTGTATGCTTGTTAGTATGTGAGAACGATTGTTTTAGATACCTCTCTGTGCAGCAACTTTCCAAATATCACCCAGCTGAACCCTTCTCTTATCACCACAACAATTTAGGGGTCATAACAACCAGGGAGAATGCTAACAAGAAGAGCAATAGAAGAAAGCCAATATGACCTCTGCCCCCAATTTAAAGTTCTTTTCTTTCTAGGATTCTTCTCATGGTGAAAACAGTTTACTCATTAGAATCCTTACTTTTAAATATAGATTTATTTATCAGTGCTCAAGAATTGGCAGATGGAGGCAGTTTTAACTTTGTGCTAAACATGATCTTGCGTGTGTGTGTGTGTGTGTGTGTGTGTGTGTGTGTGTGTGTGTGTTAGGGCTCTCCTGAGTAACAGAACCAACAGAATGAATTTCACTAAAAAGGGGGGGGGTAACTAGATTAGCTCACGGCAGTCCCACAAGAGCAGTCTGCAAGCCCGAGAGTCAAGGAACTGGTAGCCTCTCGGTCTATGTGGCTGGAGGCCTCAGCAGTCCCAATCCAGCACTGAAGGCCTGAAGGCTTTCTGGGGAGCTGCTGGTCTTCAGTCCAGGCTGGAAGGCCGAGGAAGCTTCCTTCCAAGGCTGACAAAGAGATGCACGACAAGCACCAGCAGCCAGGCAGGCAGGGAGTCAGGGAGAGTCAGATTTCTTTCCCCTTTATATAGCCTTAGGGTGGGGTTTTGCAACCCTTTCCCAAACTTGTTGGTTTTCTGAGTCTCTGGAATTTTCTTCCTGCGCTGCCCTCCCAGGAAGGGATGTCTGTTTCTAGCTCTCCTGAGCTTCCTGACATCCTGCCCTTTGATGAGAGGCTGCCTTCCTGTAAACATCCACAGAGACCCACCCAAGATAATTAAAAAGGTCAAATTGACAACAAAGCTTAACCATCACAATGTGTATCTTCATTTTGATAAAGCAACAATAACAAGATTACAAAAATCTGGAGAATTATATGCTCTCTGTTCACTCCATATCTTGCCTGCCAACAGTGCACTTAAATTACGTTTTTCTATTCATAAAAGTCACACAGGTAAATTTCCTTGGGTGAAATTAGTAAGAGAATTATCATGCACTTTCTTTCCTTTCCTAGAGATTTATCACATATGCTAACATGTTCGAGATTCTCTGGTAACCTATATAAAATAAGTTTGTTTAATTTACTGTTCCCATTGTTTTACCATGAAACACACTTAATAGATGCATGAATCTTTCATGGGGCTCAGTTGGAAAAATCTGCTCTAGCAAAGAAAGGTATGAACAATGTCAAGTGGAAGAAACTCTATTGACTTAGAAATAAAAGGGAAGAGGAAATAGTGTTGAGAGAGAGTAGAAATCATCTGTCGTTCTCAGAACTTCTGTTCTGTAAGAAGGTTCTCAGTTCAGGTCAATTCTAGTTAACTGCGTATCTTTTAAAACCTCTTTAAATTTACCAACTCACCTGGTAAAAAAGTAAAACGCATGTGTCATCAATCTCATAATTTGAAACATAGGCAATATTTGTGAGAGAGACCAGGACTTTGAGGTTAGACACAACTGTTACCCAGTGTGAAGATTTTCTCTTGTCGGAGAAAGCTTTCTTAGGTCTAAAATGAAGACTATGGTAATCACTTATCAGACCTTTGTGAACAATGGTATTTTGCTTTTTAAAAGCCATTATATTTTAAAGAAACAAAGTATAAGAACAAATTTATAAACACACACTGAAGCACGTGCATGTACACACACGAATATCCACTTATCATTTCTAGTATACCTCAGTATTTCATGTAGGGCTAGATTTCATTTTTTTTTTTTTGCTAATGGAATTTCCTTAACATTATATTACTGCCAATCCACTTGGGTTTTGTGTGTCTGAAAAGGTCTTTTAAAAAATAATTTCATCTTTCTCTCAAAGATGTTTAGGCAGTTGTAGGTTCACAGCACTAGAACAGAAGGCTTAGAGGTTGCCTTAGACCTCTTCACTGTTGAGACACCCTTAATGGGGATAGGAGCCTGGGTGTAGGTCAACAGCTTCTTCCGTTAGCTTTCAAAACCTGCTAAATCTTCTTGTTTGTGTATTTCTCACTCCAAGATTACTGTCACCTATCTCTGATTCTGTGATCACCCTGATTCTATGATCCTGTGTTTTTTCTCTTTACCACAAGTTTTTAAGCAGTTGTGTTATGACGAGTCTCCGTGCAGCTTTTCCTTCTGATATGCTGCTTGGATCAGCGGGTGTATAGTTTACATGACATTTATAAACTTTTGATCATTTTTCTTCACATAATTTTCTGTTCTTTTCTCTGTGGTCTCCCAAATTATACATATATTAGATTAAAGTTGGCCATAGTTCATGGATGTGAGTCCCTGTTTATTTTGGGTTTATTCTCTCTCTCTTTTTTTAATCTTTGCATTTATTTTTGGAATGCTTAGATTGTCTAAACTCTCTTTTTCCAGTGAAATTTTCATCTCTTGTGTTCACCTTGAGTTATATTATTTCGATGTTGTTATTGCTGTGCTCATTTTCTTCTACATGCTTGTACACACAAGCTACATTTATAATACTGAGAAAAATATCTTTTTTTCTCACTTGGTTCTATACTGTCATTTCTGTGTCAGTTTTGCTCAATATTGCTTGTGTTTCCTGCTTCTTTGCATTCCTGCTCATTTTCATTGGAATACTGGACATCATCATTTTAGATTAGTGGACGTGGGGTAATTCTTTTAAAAATAAAAGTGCTTTATTACCCCTCCCACCACCATCTTTTGCCCACCCTCCTCCAAACCCCTCCATTGAACACCCACTCCTGTTCTACTGTTTCCTCTTTTATACTATTGTCTTTTCTTTTCTCTTAATATTTTATTTATTCATTTTCAAGGAGAGAGAGAGAGTGAGAGAGAGAGAGAGAGAGAGCACACCAGGGCACACCAGGGCCACCGCCTTGTGAGTCTGGCTTATGTGGGTCCTGGGGAATTGAACCCGGGGCCTTAGGCACTGGAGGTAAGTGCCTTAAGCGCTGAGCCATCTCTCCAGCCCTTCTTTGTCTTTTCTTAACCCTCCTTCATCATCCGTGACAACCTCTTGGTGGTCCCATATCATACAGATCTCATACAGGTAACATACAGATCTCATACAGCTCAACCATGACTGGGTTTTGCCTGAGAGACAGCATTTCCAAGTACTCCTCCTCTTCCTCCACCTCTTCACTCTAGTCCCTGAGCCCTTTGAGGGTGTGACACAGGTGTCTCTATCACACCTCAACTCTTTGACAGGTCTTGAATCTCCCAGCAGTCACTCCCATCTTCTTGACAGACTTCTCTAACCAAAAGTGAGAGCAGCACTAATATACAGGTGTAAACAGAAGTATTTAGGGCACAATGTGGTGGTCATAATATATCTGTGTAGCCAAATAACAGTAATAACTTCCTCCCTAGTGCTTGAGACCTTCTCAACCATGGACTTAAGACTGGGCTTTAAGTATCAGGCGTGAATTTCCTCCCATTAACAGTAGGACACCCCCATAGCAGACATGCTACTATTGCATTAGCAGGTGCACCTTGCCTTGGTGGCCAGGTGTGTAGCTTGCAGGCTCCACTGTTGTTTAACACCATTGATGACTTTTCCCAGTTCAACACCAAGAAAACGAGTCAGCATAAGGAAGCTTCCAGCTCAGTTCTAGTTTGATTTCTCAGTGTCCTAAAGCCAAAACATGAGATGTCTTCAGCAACAGAGTCTTACCAACTACCTCTGGTGGGCCACCAAAAGTATTTGCAACAGTTTTTATAGTTTGTGGGGCCTTAGGGGTCTTCCTGACCAACAGCTCACTGGGGTTATCCCGGCACTGAAATTTTTCTGTAACAACCTATGATTTTTGGGCACAGTGTTTATACCTCTACTGGCTACTTCTGTCAAAACCGACTGTGAGAGACGTGGTGGGGAAGATGGTCCAGAGGCATGGCACCCATCAGTAACAACACACTTGGGCCAGGAAGACCGGGCTGAGTACTAGGATATCCAGGATCCCTTGCCACAAGGACTAATGCAGACAGCCCACGGAGGAGGATATCCAACTGATCAGGGAGGGGGAGGGGAGGAATTGGGGAATTTGGGATAACAACTCATGGTTTGCCCACTAAATAATGTAACTCATTATGGACAATAAATTTATATTTAAAAAAAACTTATCTATATTTTTAAATCAGCTAATAAAGAAATGGTTTTCTATATGGCTTATTCATATATCCCTAGGTTTGATTAACCCTCATCCTACCACCTCCTCTTCTTTAAATTTTGTATTATTGTATTTTTGAGGTTTGTTCTGAGAGGCAGTTAGGTTAAGTGGGAATGTTTTAATACTTCTGAAGCTTGATTTTCAACCTGGTTAAAGGTGGACCAGAAAAAGTTCTAGAACAGGGCTTTTGCCTTGCTATCAAGACATCGTGGTGCCAAGTAGTCTACCAAAGGCCCTGCATTTTATGAGGTTTTTCCACTCTGACCTGCAGGAATCAAAACTTGTCCTGGATCTTTGTGAACTCTAGGTTCTGTTTCCTTTGCTACTAGCAAGTAGTTCTTTCCCTGAATTTAGGTTTTTTTTCCCTCACTAATGTGCTGATTGGCCTTAAGAGGAATCCACTGAGAAGGAGACTCTTTCTTGCATGTGAACTCTACTAGCCTTCATCACTCTGAAATTCCAACTCTGTCCCAATTCAGAGTTTCTTTCCCTACACCAGGGTTTCACAATTCTCTCTAGAAATAAGCTAGCACTGTTTGTGGAGCTTATCATATTTTATTATTTTCTATCATGTATACGGCCTTGTACTCTGTGTTGTTCATCGTCTGAACCCTTATTGTGTTCAAGCATTTAGTTTTAGGTGGGAGGATCTGTCTCCTTGTTATTTCATCCTGGTTGTAAGCAGAAGGCTGTATTAGGAAGAGCATACTATATATCACACACATGTGTGTGTACAAAAATGCCCAACACAGCCAGGAAATAGAAACAAACAATTTCTCCTTATATTATAATTTGTGATTAAATGAAAACCCCTGTTATTTTAGAGATTTCTGATTCTCTGTTCAGAGCAATGTTTTAAACATCACAAAGATGTGTGAATTTCCATGTCTAGCAGAAAGGTCTTGTTTCAGTGACTAATTTCACTCAAATGGTTTATAGGAAAGCACAAGGATCTCACCCATTTCAACTTACAAATGAAATATTTTAAAGTACCATTGCAATTTTGGTTTCATTAATTGATTTATTAGTAACAGTTAATCTTCATTTATAAACATTAGCTGAATTTTGATGTTTCATTAAGATGTATGGCTAATGTAGTTATATAACCCCCAAACAAAATTTTCTTAGATATCGCTTTTCCCAGAGAAAATGCAGTCAGAAACATGCCACCTAGCGGCTCATATACAAATTGCAGGTATAGAACAATAGGTGTTACAGATAACTAGTTCTCAGGCAAAGGTCTTTGATGGCAGAGAGGGCAACCCTATATTTTTTTTAATTACAAAAGACTCAATATAAAATTTACATTTCTCAATATTAAGTTTATACAGAGTACTAATGTACCATTTATCATTTCTGTAGGCTTAAATTATACAATCAAAAAAGTAGCTACTATTTAATAAGAAAATATTTAGTTCAAATAATCATTCCTAATTTACAAAACAACGGCACAAGGAAGTCATTATTATTCACTCTTTTGACTGTTTTTAACTCAACATGAAAACACTGGTGATTATGAGCTGGGAAGAAAGTCTGTTCCACAGTTACAGCTTTATGTGTTTGGAGTATGAAAGTGAATTACGATCATAACAGTGAGTTTGTCAACATGATATATTAGAATATTCATGAAATTTTGGATCAAACTGATATGGATTCAAACCTCAGATCAGACCCTTATTAGTTTTATGATCTCAGGAAAATTACTTTTCTGAATGAAGCCTTAGATTTTTAAATTAATAAACAATAATAAAAGGTTATTTGATCACTCAGTTTATGTTAGCCATCATAGAAGATGAGAAAGAGGTCACTATGATCCTCATTTTAATTTTTATTTTATAAAAAAATTATTTATTTATTTTTATTTATTTGCAAGAAGTAAAAGCAAAAGAGAAAGGAGAGAGAGAGAGAGAGAGAGAGAGAGAGAGAGAGAGAGAGAGAGAGAGAGAGAGAGCATTTCCAGGCCCCTTGCCACTCCAAAAAAACAAAACTCCAGACACATGCAGCACTTTGTGTGTCTGGCTTGATGTGGATATTGGGGAATCAAACCCAGGTTGGCAAGCTTTGTAACCAAACACCTTAACCACTGAACTATCTATCTCTCCAGCCCAGCCCTAGCCTCACTTTCCAGGTAAGGAAATGAGGCTTAGAGAGGTCACTTTCTCAAGATCATATAAATAATAAATGGATAAACAGGATTTGAGCCTTGACTTATGATGGTGTCATGGAAAAGATGGGCAAAATGGCAGTCATCAATAGCAGTTAGTGTGAATTAAACATCATGGTATATTCCTGGTATATTCAACACACGCCAGCCCCCCTTCTCACTGTCATCTCTGTAAACAAGTAGTCTATAATCAGAGATCTAATAATTTCAAATATAGTTCTTTAGTGGTGAAAATACTTGAGGTCACTGAATGTGCTCTTCAGTTTTTTTGTCGCTATGATGAAACAATTTAAAGGGGTGGCGGTGAGATTTCTTGTGGGTTTCAGAGGTGTCAGTCCATTCTCCTTGGCTCTGTTAACTGTGTGTGCAGAGGCAGGACCTGGTGACTGCAGAAGGCAGAGGCAGCCTGTTGGCCTCATGGTAACAGGAAGCAGAGAAAGGAAGATTATAGGGAAGGGCCAAGGCAAGATACAGCCTCCAGGGGCAGCTCCTGGTGACCTACTTCCTCCAACTAGACACCAACCTCCTACTTCAACCACTTCCCAATAATGTCACCATGTCCCATCAAAAGATGAATCCAGTGATTAAGTAGGAGCCTTGGATTCAATTACGTCCCCAAATCCTACCAGCTGGCAACCAAGTTGCAAATATGTGGCCTGTGTGGGACATTTCATATTCAAGCCATAACACCGAGAAAATATGAAATCAGGAAATGAAGGTGTCATAGTGAGGCACATGTCACTGGGATGAATCTTCAAACCAGGCACAATTTGGGGGAGGAAAGTATTTATTGAAAGTACAGATTGAGGGGAAGTTCCGTAACAGCAAAAGTGGCTGGCTCTCTTTCACAGGCCCGAGCAGAGAGAAAAACCCATCATCTACACCACACACACAGAATAGGGAACAGGCAGGAGGGCCAAGGAGGGAATTTCTTCCGTTTTATATAGGCTTAGGGTGGGGTCTTACAATCCTTCCCCAGACTTAATGGCTTCCTGAGTCTGGAATTTCCTTCCTGCCCTGCCCACACATGTTGACTTCTAGCTTCTTTGAGCTTCTCTACATCCTGCCCCCTACTGAGAGGCTGGCTGCCTTCCTGTAAACATCCTCAGAGACCCACCCAAGATTACTTGCAAGGTCAAGTTGACAACAAAACTTAACCATCACAGCAGGAAACTTTTCAGATGTTTTAGGAATGATACTACATTGCTCTCCATGGGCTCCACAACTAAGGTTTTTCAGGAATGTTCTAAGATAGTCTTTGGTGCAATTATATACAGCAACCATTAGGATTAACACAGTTCCTGGTGACAGTTCTTCAGATCTGATTCAGACCTGATTCAGATTTACCTAGTTAGGGTGGAGGGACTGAGGCAGACTTTGAGTTCAGACAGTCTGACTCTTTTTTGCATGCGTATACGTGTATGTGTGCATGTTCATATGTCATATTCAAGGGTGGATGATCACTTTCCACCTTGCTTTTGCTTTTTGGGATAGAGTCTTTCACAGAACCTGGAGAACATTGATGTGGTTAGGTTAGCTGGCCGGCAAGTCCTGGAGATCCTCCTGTCTTTGCCTCCCCAGTGCTGGCTTTTACCTGGATGCTGGAGAGCTGAACTTTGTGCATGTGATTACCCACTGAACCACCTCCCTGTCCTTAGAGTGCTGAGCTCTGCCCCCTACCATACTCATCATCACAGCTTTTAAACAGGTTATTTTCATGTGACTTTTTTTTCATTTCCTTTTCTGAGAGGAGGGAGCTTGGTATGGAACTCAGGAGCCTGCACGGCTAAGCACATACTGTACTTCTATGCCATACTCTCTGGCCAGTTCTTACAATTCTGTTTGAAGCCCTCTGGGGTTTTGCTGCCAGGACTGGATTATAGTAATCATCCAAGAAGATTCTGCCCCATTCATGGATGCAGCTCCCATTTAAAGGTACCTGGGTCACCAGTACCACACAGGTTATGCAAATATTTCCCTTGTACTTTGCACTGTGTGCTTACCCTCCCGCTCCAGCCGGCCTGATTTCACATTCCTATTCATGAAAGCTCATTTGGAGCCAAGGAGGGTCAAAGGCACAAAATCCTGGAGATCATAGGAAAAGTCCCCTTTCCTTCCAGGTTCACTGTAATTACGTCCTTGATAATGAATTGCTCATCAGTTCTGCAGGAGACAGAAGCAATTGCCTCTGCAGGTAGCAATCACTTTGTGCAAATGCCACAATTATCAATCCCCTTCAGGATGCAGGATGATTGGGATTTAGTGGTGGGGACCAGAAGAGTAGAAGATTTTTGAAGATATAGACTAATATTAGAAACTTGCCAATGAGAAATTATATCTTTTCTCTCATAAGCATGTAAGCTGTAGTTAGAAAAAAAAATGCCATCAACTTTTTAGAGTCTCTTTTCTTAGAGAATTGAATGTACTTTATAGGCCCAAAAGATAGGATTTTTAAAAAATTATGTCATATTTTATCTTTCTGCTTTACTATTCCCATCCGTATGTATCCTGACACATCTAAATCTCTGACATGTGTTAAATTCTAGTTCATTTTTAATGCTGCTAGTGGTATGAGAAAGATACACTCGCCCAAGGCCCAGGAAAATAACTAGGGAACATGTAAAAAAAACATATACATTGCATCTTCTTTATCCTCAGCACTAGGCCTTGGAAGTGTGTCCAAGCAAAGAAGGAGAAATTGCTCAGTGTTATTTCTCAGAGCAAAATATTAGAAAACACTTCAAAGCTCAATGAGAGCAGAACAGTTAAATGGATTCAGTGCTTCAGCTTCATTAAATGATGGCATATTATGCAGCCATTAAAAGTTGTGTTTTTGAAGAGTAGCTAATGACACATGGAAATTTTCATTACAGAATGTCAAGTGGAAAAAAGTAAGTATGATCAAAGATGAGTGAGCATAAGTGTAATGTAATTGACTAAGCATCTATTATGTAACAATGAAAGAGAGGTGATTTTATTTCCATATTTCAGAAAAGGAAACAAAGACTTAGAGTCTATGTAAGTATGTGTATGTGTGTAAGAGAGAGAGAGAGAGAGTGAGAGAGACAAAGACGGAGAGGAGGGGGTGTGTTGCAGTCAGCCACACGCCGCTGAGATGAATCTTCAAACCAGACACAATTTGGGGGAGGAAAGTATTTATTGAAACTACAGATTGAGGGGAAATCCCATAAAAGTGAAAGAGGCTGCTCCTCTTTCACAGGTCCGAGCAGAGAGAAAATCCCATCACCACCACACACAGAACAGCAAACAGGCAGGAGGGGCCAAGGAGAGAATTCCTTCTCCTTTATATAGACTTAGGGTGGGGTCTTGCAATTCTATCCCAGACTTAATGGCTTCCTGAGTCTCTGGAATTTCCTTTCTGCACTGCCCACACAGAAAAGGATGTTTACTTCTAGCTCTCCTGAGCTTCCTTCCATCCTGCCCTCTACTAAGAGGCTGCCTTCCTATAAACATCCTCAGAGACCCACCCAAGATAATTAAAAAGATCAAGTTGACAACAAAACCTAACCATTACAGGGTGTTAGATGGAAAGACATCAAATTTGAAGAATGAGAAACAAACACAATTTTCATCTTTTATGCACGGTGGTAATTTCTACCATATGCATGCACCACATTTATAATTAGAAAAAAAAAATACAATGAAAGTGTTCTGGACACCTAAGGAGCAGTTTTGGAAGGAGTGTTTTCCTGAGCTGGGCTGTGGGCAGCAGATCGTATATCTTGGTCCTACATAATCTTGCTTGGCTGTGGAAACCTCTGGTTAGGGATGATGGAGGAATAGAAATAGACCTTCACTGGATCAGGACTGGCAGCCTCCCTCCATATGTCTCCTCCTACTATGTATGACTCTTGCCTCAGAGGAAGGCATACGGGCAACTCAACCACACTCAGGGTTTCCGTTCTCCAAAGCATGGTCCTGGAATCCCAGACACAGGAATCACCTGGGCTCCTTATTAAGGACATTCTCTGCTGGGATTTCAGTTCCCCTGAATCAATATGAGGCAGGGAAGTCTGTGTCTATAACAAAAACTTTTGTCTATGACAAAAGCCCTGTGTGACTTTTTCTTTTCTAAGACAGGGTCTCCCATAGCCCAGGCTGGTCTCAAACACACTGTGTGCCAAAGATGACCTTGAACATCTGCTCCTCCAGTGCTGGTATTACAGGCCATGCACCATCTCACCTGGTTTATGCAGTGCTGGGAATCAAGCTCAGGGCTTAATGAATGCTATTAAAGAACTCCACCTACTGAGCCCCAGCCCCAGCCCTTCTGTGTGACTTTTAAAGAAATAGTGACATACATGTACATGAGGGATTTTTATCATAATCCCCTTCAATTACCTTCTCTTGTCCCCGTCTTCTGTTCCTTTTCCACTGAACCCCTTCTAATTTTCAGCTAATCCCTCTTTCATTTTGATGTCTTTTTTTCCTCTCCTCCATAGTCCATGATGGACACGTTAGTGGGCTAAATATTGTACAGGTCTTTGTAGGCAATGACTGCCCCTGGGGGTCATGAGCACAAAGGCTGCTTCATGTTCAGAAGAGGGCATTCAGAAACTCTTCTCTGCATCATTTGACTCATATGCTTCCTGCTTCCTCTGTTGCACTGTTCTCCGAGCCTTGGACAGCATGACGGAGATATCTCATTTAATACGGATCACTCAATAGTCACTTATTCTCAGCCTTTGATGATTCTGAGTATCCATCACCATTGAAAAAAGAAGCATCTCTGACCAAAGGTGAGGGAAGCACTAATATTTGAATATAAATACAAATATTTAGAGAGCAATTTTATGTGTACAAAATATCCATGCAATCCAACAACAGTCGTAATTTCTCCTTCTAGGCTCTTTGACCTTCCCTGATATGGGCTTTCAACTAGGTTTTCAGGACCAGACATGAATTCCCTCCTCCGAATGGATCGGGCTGCTCAAATCCAATCAGAGAGCAGTTGATTACTCTCATAACAGACATGCCATAATTGTACCAGTGGGCATAGCTTACCTGGCTGGTTGGTTATATAGCACTCAGGGTGGATCCACCATTGGATAAGACTGTTGATGACTCTTCTCCCCCAGCAGGCCATTATAGCACATTTCAGCACTGTGACAGCAGGGAGGAGGCTTTAAGCTCGCTTGCAGTTTGATTATTCAGTGCCCTGCCACCAACACATGGGATGTCTTCAGCAACAGGGTCTCATCATCTAGTGCTCCTAGGCAGCCAGGAGCCTTGGCAGTAAGCTGAACTATTATAAGGACCTCAGGAACTTCTCTGGCTAATTACTCACATGCACTGGGGATTCCCAGCAATAGCCTCTGGCTTCAGAGAGCAGCATTATCCAACCCCACAGGGAGTTTTTGCCCAAACTCTCTCTCTCTTTTCATCTTAAGTCTATATATTTTAATGAGCTAGCAAAGCAATATGTTTCCCTATACCTTTTTCATAATATCGTTAGTTTTGGTTAACCTTTCCCTTCCCCTTAGAGGAGGAGGTTTTGGTTAACCTCCTCCTCTTCCCTATTTCCTTCCCCTGACCTCACTTAAATCTTTCCACACCCAACAGTCCATCCCTCTATTTATATATCTACTGTCTATTTCCCTTAAGCCCTCACCTTCAACTCCCCCATTGATCCTTTCTAGTTCCTGGCTTCTATTGTTTCTTACTCCAACTCACATACAAATCTAAAACTTTGAAGTTAGGATTCATTCACATATGAGAGGGGACACGTGACATTTGTTGACACTAATTTAGTACAACTGCTACACTGATAACCCTCTGCCAAAAGAAATAAAAGGCAGGCAATGCTTAACCCAGCAAGAGGTTGCACAGGGTTGTTAGGAGAGGAAAACCCTTCAAATTCTATCAGGCCAGCACCTGCCTGCTGGGATCCGGACTCTGTTCCTTCTCCTGTGGGTGACCCTGACCTTGGTTAATTGCTCCTCCTCATTGTTCTTATGTCTGAAATGGGAACAGCAACAGTAACTGTGGTGGTAATAACAATGATGATGATTGTGGCAGGAACTACCTTATGAAACAGCAGCCAGAGAAAACTTCATCTGAAATGTAAATGCAATGGTTTCTCACCTGTGACTTACCTCTCCTCCAGGACTACTTGACCCCATCTTCTGTTTATCCTTTCTTCACTCGGGCACACCAGCTTCATTCTGCTCACACATGCAACAGAAGTAGAAGAGTCTTGGATTGGCAACCCCCCACTTACACATTGTCATAGTCAGCCACATGCCGCTGGGATGAATCTCCAAACCAGGCACACAATTTGGGGGAGGAAAACATTTATTGAAATAACAGATCCAGGGGAAGTTCCAAAAATGAAGGAAAGAGCCGGCCCCCTTTCATAGATCCTAGCAGAGAGACAGAGACCCAGCACCTCCAAAAGCAAGTCAGCAACTCTCACACTGTAACTCACAAAACAGCAGGACTGCCAGACTTGAGCTCAGGCTGCTCTTTGCATATGTATCTCAGGAATTTTGCATCCAATTTAGAAATATTTCAGGGCCATACCCCAGGAGGCCAGGCCAAAGTAACACCTCCTCCAGCCAGAAGGCCGGAGACAATTCACAATTATAATAAACCTTTGAGTCTATTGGGGTACATCTATTCAAACTACCACACATATCCATATGTCTAATTTCATCAAATCCCCTTTCCATGAGACAAAGCTTCCTGGTACTCATCACACTCTGCCTCCCTTTGTTTTTCTTTTATTAACTTTGATTCCTTGTGTATTCACCTTTAAACATATTACATAACTGACCTTTTGATCACTATTATCCTTGTTATTTGGTCTTACCCTTTATGTGTCTCTGTTGACATGAAGCTGAAAAACAAAACAAAACAAACAACAGAGCTTCTGCCATTTTTCATTGTTCTCTCATCTGCGCCATGCACAGAACAGGTGCTTGGTAAATAGTTGCTGAATGAATGCATGGGTGGATGGATGGATGGATGGATGGGTAGGTGGATGGATACAAAAGGAACTTCACAAACCTCCATTTTCTCCTGACCTGGGGATTGATAGCTCTTCAAGGTTAAGGCTTGAATGTTCAGGTATCTACTTGAACAGGTATTTGCCTCTTGTTGGGTCTGAGGTTACCTAATTCTTTAGAAACCCCACTTACTCTCCCATATCTTTCATTCCAAGAGCTTTTACAGGTGTGAGACGACCTTAAATGTACATGTTGATGATTTGGACTGTTCAGCTATTCAGTGGGAAAGCACCTGAAATGCTATGTGACATTGGTGTCTTCTTTAAAATGTATGTCTCTGGAAAAGTTGGGTCAAATGCCTCTTGTGATGGTTAAGTTCTGACATCAACTTGATCAGATTAGGACTCAAATAAAAAACATGTCTTTTGGGCAAGTCTGTGTGGAAATTTCCAGGAAGGATTGACTAAGGGAGGGAGGAAGTCCTTCCCTCAGAGTGGGCAGCTTTTTTTTTTTTCTTTTGGCCTGGGTGCCTTTGCCTTGCTGGTGCATACATCTACCTCCCTGTTCCTCTTCCCAGATGCCACACTTCATCATCCTTCCAGCCTGAGCTGGAGATTCGTGGCTCTTGAGGAATCCTCCAGGCCTTCGTGTCAGATTGGGACTGTTGAAGTATCCAGCCTCATGAAGTGTGCAGCACCTATATTCTCTGGCTCTCTAACCTCATGGACTGAACAATTAGCAGGTTCTCTCACTCTCCAACTGACACATAGTCATTACTGGACTGCCCAGCCTTATGATAATCCAGTTCATCCTCTTTATAATACGTGCTCATTCTATTGGTTGTGTTCCTGTAGAGAATTCTGACTGACATACCTCCCTTCTCCCTTCTTGGTAATGGACGTGGACTGCCCGATGGTTGATAAGTTGAAGCTATTCTATTCATCTCGCCCAAGGAATCTTTTGACCTTAGGAGTCAAATAAAATTTACCAAATGAGCAAAACCAGTTCTCAATCTCTATCTTTTCTAGATTGTTCTGATGGCCTTTAGCAAATGACTGGCCCAGAAATGAAAATATGGTTATGCTGTAAACCACACCACATCTCAGCACCAGATGCTGTTAGCCATTGAGAATGCTAAAAATACTGTTGTTATTTTTTTATATGCTCTCAGCTACTCACACGAAGACTTGGTCACTGTTCCTGCTTCTTGCTCTAGAAGCTGGAGAGATAAAATTAGCTCAGAACATCCACTTGTTATCATCCTGATGAAAGCAAGTCCTCTCCAGACCCACTTGTTCCTCCATTACCCCTGGTGCCCTTGGAGGTGATCGGTAAGAACCTATAAAGTACTCAGAAAGGCATTGTTCCCAGGAGAGGAGGGACCAGAAGACAGAACCACTGAAAGCTTCTTAGCTGCTTGGACTTCCTTATGCCAGGCACACTTGACTTCTAATGATTGTTTTTGTCATTCTGCACAGCAAGATGCAATTTATCTTTGCTGAGATTTCAGAACAGGATGCTCCTCTCGTGTGCTTGGGTCTTTTTCAGACAACCACAGTGGAGTTCCTGAGCAATCATTCACAGCAGCACAACACAGAAAGCAGAAATAGAAAAAAAGGAGGGGGGGAAATCATGGAACATTCAAACCACAAAGAATGGCCTTTTTTTTCAAAGTTTTAGCATGTAGCTACAGATCAAGAGAGTTGGGGGAATGTGCTTGTTTAGAACATGGCCATTCTCTACAAAGATAGGCCAATTGTATGGTCATGGGTTCTTGGTTGGGTTCAAATCTTGGTTATATTTTCCATCAGATCATTTACCTTTCTGTGTTTCAGGGTTTTAGATGGCAGAGAGAATGATAATTAATGCCTCTTATAGAGTTGATATGGCAAAGGGTAGCTGCTTATGGATCTCAGGGTATAGCTGGCGTAGAACATATCATTATTGCATGGAAACCTCCTTCTAATTCCCTGAGGGCTGGGGACCCATATGTTGTGAGTAGTGGGCTTCGTCATATCTCAATTCAAAGTTTTCTGTGTCTTAATCCTTCTGTACTGCTGCTTATTTCTCCCCCTGAGGCAAAGATCTCCAGCGATGGCAATGATTTCCATAATCTTGTCACCTTAATTGCTGCTGTCACTGTAAGTATTGAAATTAATTTTGATTTCTTTTTGTTTCTGCTTAGCACTTCGAATGTGACTAATGGGATTATTTTTGGCTTTAGCTTGGAGCAGTATTCTAGGGAGCTTGAAGAGCAATGCTGGCCCAAGTTTTCTATGTGGGTCCAGGTTCTGTCCAGAGACCCACAGAGGTGTTGGAAATCTCAGAGAAAAGAATCATTTGGTTGTGGTCATTTCAGCCAAATTACCTGCAAGTGGTGTGGTCTGTTGTTAAATTTCCTCTCTTACATCTCAATGAAATCTTATACATTGTGCTTACTGAGATCTGGCTATGTTAAGGAAGGGAAGCAAATAACAATTTGTTGAGTGCCTAGATATTATATTGCTTTCTGTGAGTTATGAAACTACCCATAAAAACTTCAAGAGCTAAATATCAAGACGTCCATTTTACAAATCAAATCAGGAAACTAAGTGATAAGTAGCAAAACTAGGATTTAAATCTGAATATATTGGACTCTACAGATAATGCTTATGCTGAGAAGCTAGCCAGTGTCTGCAAATCCACCAAGGGAACTCTGAATCCTGTTGTGGAGGGCATTTGTTCATTGCAGACAGTCTTAAGGCTGGTCCCATTCTGTGTTAGGCAAGGTTATCTAGAAGAACAATGAAACAGACACATCATATATATATATATATATATATGCACATCTCTAGAGGAATAAGAATATACACATGGTATATATATATACACTATATATACACACATGGTATGTATAAACATCTCTAGAGAAATAAGAACACACACTGTATGTATACACATATCTAGAGGATCAAGAACACACACACACACACACACACACACACACACACACACACACACACAAACAGTGTAGCAGTTACCTTCTGACCATCTGGCTGCTAGGGCAAAACACCCAACCAGAAGCAGCTCAAGGAAGGAAGGGTTTATTTTGGGTTACAGTTTTGAGGGGAAGCTTCATCATTTGCATCATGGAGGGAAAGTGTGGCAGAGAAGACAGCCAGGACATCATGTCTTATCACATCAGCTGGGAGGAAGTAGCACGAGTGAGCTAACTGGGCCTATGACTTATTTTGATCAAGGGAATGATGCTGGACCTTGAGAGACCTGCGGCTCCTCGTCTTGCATCTCTTCCTTACAGTCTCACAGCCATGCCGGGAGGAAGCCCAGCTAGCTGTGTCTTAAACCTTTTAGCTCAATGCAAAACTCAGGTGAATGCATCTGCATGCTTGAGCTTAAGAAATCCGAGCAAAAGTATGACCTGAGAAACTCATAGAATCCTGAGTATAAATGCATTGTTATTAGTTTAAGCCATTAGGTTTTGATAGAGTCTGTTATTCAGCAATGGAGAACTAAAACAAAATCAAAATGTTTGCCACAGCCTAAAAGACCTAGAACAATCTAAGTATTGACTCCATCTGCATTCTAGGATCGAACCATACTATTTTATTCTTAATGCTCCGACCAAACTGGCCTCCCTGACTGTCAAACACAATCAGCCCTTTTCCAACTTGAAGATTTCGCTTCACTGTTCTCTACCTGGGACTTGGTTTCCCTGGCAGACTTATGGCTTAAATATCATCTCCTTTAGAGAACATGGGTATCCCTACTAAATAAGCACCTACCTTAGCTTTTAAAAACTGTACCTACATACTGATTGTTTTGTGAATACTAGCCACAATTTATAATCACATATTTTTTGTTGACCGATTTATCACTTGTCTATAACCTATAAATCCCACAGGGTTAGGACAATGGAAAATTTGCTGTACACAGACTAGGTCCATGATAAATGTATCTGTGCTGAGATCACATGCCAAACGGACTCATCCAGAGTCCAAGTCCTCTGAATTCTCCCTTTTTGTTCAGATACTTGCTGGTTTTGGTTATCTTGTAGACACGAATCTGACACAGGAATCTTTAAGGATATAACCTAACAGTATTTTTATCTTCTCCTGTTCTGAGCTGAAAGGAAAAGATCTTTAGTCTGGCATTGGAAGAGTTTCCACCACAGTTGAACACCCCCCACAAACACACACTAGTCAAAGTGTACCCCTTCCTCCAGACATGGATTAGCTGCATGAAGCATCCCAGATTTCTGAAATATTCCCTCCCAGGAATTTATTCTTGAGTGACTCGTTATTAGATGGAGAACAGTTGACCAGTCCTGTGGCAGCTCCCAAATGAAACCAACCCAGCTTCCTACAGCTCCCTAGGCTGCACTTTCTGAGTGCAGTTCCTTAATACCTCCGGTGCTTTATAGAGCTGCCCTATATTCTTCCAGTCAGCTCTCTATCTCCCTTAGTTAGTCAGAGTCAATGTCTCTGATTTATGACCAAAGACTCATAACTGATGCATCCTCTGCACTACTGGCTTCTCAGTAAACCAGTGGAAGCATACTCCCACACCCTCTTTCCCATGCCCCCCTTTTCCTTTCCTCTTCTCTTTATCTCCCTCACCATCTCTTTTCTTCCCTCCCTGTCCCCTCCTCTCTCTCTCTCTCCTGTGTGTGGAATAATTTGTCCACTTGTTTCATCCATCTGGCTCATCTTCCTTTATCTTTAAGACAAAGATCAAATGGTCTCTCCATCCACGAATATTAGGAAGAAATTAGGTTGGTTCCTTCATGACCCCATGGGGCTATATGAATGCCTGGATTGCCCACACCCCTGCACTTTCTTGCTCAAGGAGCACTCCTCTGAGGGTGAGACTCTGAGGGCTGCACACATGATGTCATGCTCAGAAACGTGCCAGGCAGAGGGCCCCTGCTCAGTCACTTTTTATATGGATGGGTAGGTGGGTGGATGCAGCGACCTTGTGGAAGGCCAAAAGGTCTGAGAGCCATCTGACTCTACAACTGAGAGCAATTGTGCTGAAGTGTCCCAGAATAAACCTTTCGTGGGTTTGTGCTCATCTAATCAAAGTGCCCTGGGCCAAACTCAAAGAACTCAATTCTCCAGATGCTCAGAGGACACATCACAAAGTCACTGTGACCTCTGAGATGCTGCTGTCTTCAAAAATAACATGGCATTTTTGTCTGATTATAAAAGCAGTGCAAACATATTGCGGAGAATTTATATAATATAAAGAGGCAGAAAGCAGAATATAAAAATCACTCATAGCCCCAGCATCCAGAGGGAAATAACAGCCTTTGAAGTTCTGTCTTCTCCTGTTGCCCCCATCCTATGTAGTCATTTATACATTTGTTTATTTACTATTTTTATTACATATTTTCTCACATTTGATCATAGGGAATGCTCACTTTCCTTTCTGCATTTTTAGAGAACATTGCTTTTATGTCTGTAAAATATTCCATTCTGTAACTGAGCTAGTATTGATTTAGTCAACTCTTTCACTTGGTGACAATGTCGTGTTCCCATCTGGGGCAGACATACTTGTTGGTAACACTAAGGTGGGGACAGAGCAGGAGTAAAAGATGGTATGGTTCTTGTTTCTGCCCAACTCCAAAGTGAACTGAGGGTGAACAGGAAGTGGAGACCAGCAGGGATCCAGCTGTTAGCTGAGCTACGATTGCCTACCAATTTGTAGAATGTGGTTATTGTGGGGAAACAAAATTCCCTGCTACCACACCCTAGAATTTCTAGAAAACAGACCAAAGGTGACTGTAATGGTTAATCTTGACTGAATTTAGAATCGCCATGGAAATGCATCTCTGGTGTGTCTATGAGGGTGTTTCCAGAAAGGTTTAACTGAGAAGATGTGGTTCCTGCACTGAATACAAACAAGAAAGTGAGCTGAGCACCAGCCTTTCTCTCTCTGCATCCTAACCACAGACAAGATGTACCCGGCTGCCTCCCATTTCTGTCCCCATGCCTTCCCTGCCATGATGAGCTATGGTACCAGACGATGAGCCAAAGAAATCCTTCCTCTTTACACTGCTTCTTTTCAGGTGTTTGATCACAGCAACGAGAAAGATAATTAATTCAGGCACTTCCTCTGCAGGGAGGCAAGTCCTTTCCCAAAGGATAAGGAAAGAGAAGGCAGGACTATACAGATCTAGTGTTTTGTGTTAAATTCACCACCCAGACAGGTCTCCCATTTTGCTCGGAGCAGGCAGGGAACAGCTCCAGTGTATGCATCCTACCTTACTGACAGTGGAAGACCTATTTGTACACAAATCCAGAACAACATCTTTAAGATAAATTTCTAGAAGAATAACTGGGTCGAGGAGATGGAACATTTTCAAGACTGAAACATCTTCTCAATAAACAAAATTGTCAACTGCAGACCTTGTGATTTCTTTCTCTCCCCACAGGTGGCCTGGACATATCGTTTCATCCACACACATCAAGCAGGATGTGTGTGGATGAAAAAGAGAAGCTTTCTTCTCTTTATGTGGTAGGGGGAAGACCTTATTTTTCTATGTTTGCTCATCTGAGTAGCAATGGAAGAGCCCATTTGCTGGCACCATCTTGTTCTGTAGGCTTCTCTTCCTTGGGATTGTCTGTTCATGTCCTCTCTCCATTTGCTTTTGCTGAATTTTAATATTTTTGTGTGAACTCATGTGCTAAATATCTCAAACTTTTATCTGATATATTTTAATTGGCTGTTTTTCTATGTTTTCTGTAGCTCAAGTAGGTGACAAGCTTGTTAAATGTTAGCTTTGTGATTTTTTTTGATTGTTTACAAATTTCCATTAATTCAGACATGAAATATTTCCCTGTGTGTTTCATGAATTGCTTCACATATTTTCAGTTAACATCATGATCTGGTTGAATTTATTTTGGTGTATGTCATATGGTCAAGGTCGCCTTTCCTCCATAATATGTATAATTAATTGTCCCACAACCACACATCTCTCTTCTTAATTTGTGAATCTTTTTGTGCTTTATTTATCTGTGTCAACTTCTCTGCTAGTATCCCATTGTATGTGATATCTTATTAAAATTTTAATATCTAGCCAGAGAAAGGGCCTTCTATTTTTTTCTCAAATCTCTTGGTCAGTCTTATATTCCTAAATGAAGTTTAAAATAATTTTACTATGCTCTGAGTCTCTTTCAGAATTCTCATTGATGTTGCATTGGAATGAATTAATTTCAGAAAAAGTGATTTTTAAAAATGGTTCTGAGGCATTAGGATGAGATAGCACTCTACCTCTGAGCCATATCTCCATCCTGGAAGAGACATAAGTAATCCTGCTTTCCCACAGTGTGATGATGACATTCTGAGCTCCTCAAATCTTCATGTTTCCCTTGACCAGGATCTCCTCTGTGTGGAACAATTTCCATTTTTTAAATTATTACCACTTATGGTAGTTTGAATGAAATGTTCCCCATAGGCTCAAGTGCCGTAAATACTTGGTTCCCAGCTGGTGGCAGTTGCCTGTAGGAGACAGCCTTGCTGGAGGAGTTGTGTCATTTTGGGCAGACCTTGAGGGTCCAACCCACTGCGTGCTCAGAGCTAGCTCACTCAGACTACTTCTTCCTGCTGCTGTGGAGATGTGATCCAGGCTTCCTGCTCAGGCCTGCCATGCTTCTCCTGCCCTGATGAAACTTCCCCTTGAGAATGTAAGCTGAAATATATCCTTTCTAGCCATCAGTTGTTTCTGGTTGACTGTTCCATCCCAGAA
This sequence comes from Zapus hudsonius, assembly GCA_004024765.1. Classification (NCBI taxonomy): domain Eukaryota; kingdom Metazoa; phylum Chordata; class Mammalia; order Rodentia; family Dipodidae; genus Zapus; species Zapus hudsonius. The sequence continues at coordinate 50,793 of PVHP010002167.1, forward strand.
ATGATAAGGTAACTACTATACCACTGTAGGTGTAATTTTAAAATATTCTCTAGTTGTTTTATTTTGAACATATAGCAAAATGTAGATACATTGAATTTGTAACCCCTCACCTCCAGAATATACTTCACACTTTCATGTATTCCCCAGCTCATTTCTTTCCTAAGTGGGCCATCATATCTAAGGGACATGATGGTGGCTTTCTTTACTTCTTAACTTCTCATGATCCATTGGATGACTACAGTATCCATAATATGAGACATTTTTATGTTAATAATATTAGTGGAATATCTCTTTATAGGTTGTTGGCCATTGACTATAGATGATTATAAATTATATCAAGGCACTGCTTTAAAAATATTTATTGTCCAAAATTAGATAAATTTAATGAGCAAACATTGTGTTGATATTCCCATTTCCCTTCGCCCTGTCCCCAATCCACTGGGTATCCTCCTCGGTGGGCACACTGGAACAGTCCATGTGGTAAGGAGTTACGGATAGCACAGGAGGCAGTCAGGTTGCCCCCCTCCTTTATGTGTTGTTGCTGGGGGGGGGAGGTAATGCCTCTGGGTAATCTCTCCCACCATGGCTCTTACAATCTTTCCGCCCCCTTTTCCGCTCAGTTCCCTGAATCATGGAGGGTGAGTTTTAAGTCTGTTTTATCGTTGTGAATTTAAGAGTCTCTATGCTTTTAGTTTAAGTTGTGTTGGAAGTTGTTGGTGTCTATCTCACTGACTTATCCTGGGATGACTGATTGGCTGCGATTATAGGTCTCTTTCTTGCCCCTCCACTCTCTCAAATGTTTCACTTGGGGCCTACATGATAGGTCTGGGGTGGTTCATCTTTTGCTGGGATATCAGCCTTCAGCCTGCGATTCTTCGGTGGAGTTGGAATGACCAAAGCTCTCTCACTGCCTTCTGAAAAATACAAACAGAATCTCCATTGGAGAGTGAGATCAGTATAGGTTAAATGAGACACACATTTCTAATTTAACAAAATTCTATTGAGATTAGCCTCTCTGTAATTCTCTGGTAATGGGGATTTCTTTTTGGAACACCAGTTTTTGGTTCCTGTAGCATTTTTCCCTGAGTCCCAATACCAGTTAAGGAGTAGCGGGGTGATCTGAGGATTAGAATTTAGATAATGCCCAGCAAAAATTCCAATGTACCCCCAAATTTAAGGAGTACCCAAATTCTTGTCTACAAAGTTAAAGAATCTCAAAATGAAATCACAATAAACTTCTTAAACAAATGTAACAAGGCCATGAATAAATGGCTGCATGAACTGGGAGAGAATTGACCAAAAAAGGGAAATTAACTCAGAATATGGCTGAATGAAGTAGAATAAAGTCAATAAAAAGATCTCAACCGATGGTGAATAAAATGGAAGAGAGTCAAAAAGAACTCAGTCAACAGCTGAATGAAGTGTTTGAGAATCAACAAAAAACTGAACTCAATTGTCGGTGAAATATACTCAATAAGGACATGATCAAATATGAAGGAATAAACTCCAAGAGACAATAAGAAAATCAAACCAAGAAATGAACATGTAATTCAATACAGAGATGGAAATACTGAAGAATAATATGATGGAAAACAAAAATGAAATAACCCTTTTAAAAAGCTCTCGAGAAAGCCTCACCCACAGAATAGATCGTGTGGAGGACAGCATATCAGAACATGGATGACAAGACAGTAACATTAGGAAAAACCCAATTCCTGGAGACTGTACAACTCACAGTGAATGGGTTGTTAAAGACTTCAAAAAGGAAATCAATAAATTTATAGAGCTGAATGATAGTTAAAGCACAACATACCAAATCTTATGGGACACAATGAAGGCAGTCCTAAGAGGAAAATTTATAGCCATAAATGCCAAACATTACAACAACAGAGAGATCTTAAGTTAAAAACTTAACCATCCACCTGAAGGCATTGGGCAGACAAGAGCAATCTAAATCCCAAAATACCAGATGGAGAGAAATAATCAAGATCAGAGCAGAAGTCAATGAATTAGAAATTAAGAAAATTATTTTAAACACTGATGAAACTTGGTGGTTGTTTAAAAAAATAAATGCCTGGCCAAATTGATTAAAAGGAGAAAAAAAGATATGACTCAAATCAGAAACATTAAAAATAAAAAAGGAGATGCTACAACATATACCAATGAATTTAGGAGACTCGTTAGCATATATTTCAAAAACTGTTATTACATAAAACTGGAAAATCTGAAAGAAATGAATGAATTCCTTAACTCAAAACCTACAAAAACTCAACTCAGAAGAGATAAATCACCTGAATAGAGCTATAACATTAAACAAGATTGAAAATGAAATTAAAAGCCTCCCAACAACAATAGCAACCAAAAAATCCATGGCCAGACAGATTGACTGATTAATTTTACCAAACCTTCATTGAAGAACTGAAACTACTATATCTCAAGTAATTCTACACAATTCACCAGGGGGTAGAGAAAATGTAAACCTACACTATTGGTTCTGGGGGTAAATCTCAATGCCTGAATTGGATTACCCTACCACAGAGAGAAGTTTCTTCAAAAGGTCCATGAGGTCACCAAAACAATGCAGGATATTACCAAAGCACTTGGTTACCAACCAGAGCTAAATGGTAAGACCCTATTGCTGAAGACACACCATAGACTGTCTTCACAGGATAACAAAAGCTCACACTGGCTGGGCTTGGTGGTGCATGCCTTTAATCCTAGCACTTGTAAGGCAGAGAGGTAGAAGGATCACCAGTGAGTTCAAGGCCATCCTGAGACTACAGAGTGAATCCAGGTCAGCTTGGGTTAGAATGAGACCCTATCTCAAAAAAAAAAAAAAAAGGTACCTACTGGAACTGAGAGGAAGTCACTCACTGCTGGCTAGCCCTCATAGTGCTGATGTGCTATGTGAGCTGCTGGGGATAATGGTCACCAACCATATGAACAAGCAAGGAATCTTGTTCATACAGAATCAATCATCCATGCAAGATGCCCACACCTGTGCAATAGTGGTACACAGGTCATGGGGGTAATCGACTGCTTTCCAATTGAATATGAGGCCTGCATGGTGGAAGGGAATTCATATCTGGCACTGTTGGTATCCTATGGAGAGGTTGGTCATAGACTCTAGAGAAAAGCTCTCACTGTTCTTTGGATAAGAAGAGAGGGTTTACCAATCTAAAGGTCTTTGACTCAAGGCCAGCCTGAAAATCAGTTCCAGGGAGATGATGATCAGATATTGTGGTCACTCAAAACTCATCAAAACAGAGATACAGAGGCTACAGAGAACTCAACACTAGATCAGATCTCCATCTTGCCTGCTAAGGCTCAGGGAACATTGCAGAAGGTGGGGGGGTGTGGAAAAATTGTAAGAGCCACAGTCTTGAGGTTCATCTGGAGACACTGTCCCTCACATTCAAGACCTCATAGTGACTACCAACAACCCTACTGAGGAGATCCCTCAGTGGGGTGGGGTGGGAGAGAGGGAATGTAAGAGTATAACCTGATGGGGATATGAACAATATGCAATATGTTTATACTTTAAGGTTCATAGTAATAAAAAGTTATAAAAATGAAAATAGTTTTAAATAACTTGTAGAGCAACAAAGAATAAAAGTAACTTTTTAAAAGAATCCATAAACATTCACAGGCTGTGATTCTATAGTTCACATCTCTGCAGTGTGCATTATTTTTAAATCACACTTTTAAGACAGCATTCTAGTGTGAGTATTTTTCCATGCCATTATTTAGATTTCTCAAAACAGGTTTTAATGGCTACACAAAATCCTACCATATGGTTGCACCTAAGTTTATGTAACTACTTCCCAATAAATTTGTGATTCTTTCAATTTTACCAGAAGCATACCAGATGATTTTTAGAATACTCTTTGGATCATAGTAAACCTTTTAAAAACGTGGGTGCTTTCTGTGCATTTTGAGCAAAATGTTCCGTTTCATCTATGATTAGCAGCTGTTTCCTGTATCCTAGGATATTGGCTTTTTTTTTACATTTTAGTTTATTTATTTGCAAACAGAGAGACAGAGGCGGGGGGTAAGAATGGATGCACCAGGGCACTCACTACAAATGAACTCCAGATACATATGCCACATAGTGTATCTGGCTTTATGTGGGTATTGTGGAATTGAACCTGGGTTGTTAGGCTTTGAATGTAAGAGCCTTAACCACTGAGCAATCTCTCCTCCTCATGCTTTTTTAAAAAAAATCTCTTTTTTTCCCAATTAAAAAACGAAGAGGGGTCTAGGCAGACTTGGTGCTGACCAGTAAACAGATTGGATGGCTTTTCCTGGTGTCTCCAGTTGTCCATCTGCTTACTGCTGGATCTCCCTTCTCAGAGAATTGATGGTGGCTAAGGGTGATGATGTCACCCGTTGCTGGACATCACCGAAGCCTGGAGGCTTTACACTGAGCACGGGTGAAGGAGAAGCCTTTGTCCTGCTGATGGAGCAGAGGGAATGTATTCATGCATCTTTAACATACATCTAGTTCTTGCCTTGTCAGAAGCAGTGTGCTAAGCAGTACGCCTCTGCTCCTCTTTCCTCCCATTATTTTTATTTACTTACAGAGGATTGAACCCAGAGCCTCCTGCATGCCAAGCACATACTCTACCACTGAGCCAGGTCCCCAGGCCCTTCTTCCCTCCTTCCCTCTCGCATCTTGCACCCTAGATAACAATAAACAATGAATGTGCACTGGTCTCTTTCTTCTTAGATTCTCCACTAGGCATCAGCTCTGACCATCACAGTCTCCAGGTGACTGTAATAAGAAAGGCAATGTTTTTTTTGGGCGGGGGGTCTGGGTCGATCCAGACCATGCCCTCATCAGAATGTTCCTCCTCCATACCAGAACCCGTGTGTCTCAGATACCAGAGGTTGTGAAACATCCATTGCTTTTTCCCCTTCTTGCTCTGCCCCGAGAGGGAATTTCTCATGAAAATTTCTTCTGAGGTCTGACCAAAGCTTCTGCCATCATGCATCTTGGTGTAGTTTGAAATAATTTTAACAGAAATGAGGTACTATACAATCAGATGTCTCTTGATTTCCACCCTCATTACCCCCAAATCTGTACTAGCTTTGTGATCCAAGAGAATGAGATCGGAGGCAGTGTCTTATTCTCCTCTGAATCATGATGACTGCCACTTATAAAGTACTTTATTGTCTAAAAGGTACTTTATATGCATTATCTCAGCTTGTTCATCCAATTTCTGAGCACCTTTTATATGCCAAGCACCAAGAACACAGAGCAAATGACACATTCCCCCTACTCCACAATTTTCCCTTAAAATTCTCCAGTGATTTAACTTTCAGGGTAAAAATTCAGTTCCATCCCTTCTTGCCTTTTCTCCATTCCTCACTTCTCTTTAGCCGCAGAAGCCTGTGGCTGCTCCGCACAGGAGCTGAACATCCTACTTCAGAATCTACTGCTCATTTGCCCAAGAATAAGTTCTTTCTCTATATTCAAATAACTCTGCTTCCTGCCATGCACTCCTGGCTTAAACATTACCTCCCGGAGAGATCAAAGCATGCAGCTCTGAGCTACCAAATATTGGGAGCAAAAGCATCCCAGCCCAAGCAGGACATGCCTTGTTTAAGCTGCCAACAATGAGTAAACTCTCCACTGTGACCCAGGGGCACTGTTAGATATTGTGGACATGGTAGCGAGTGGCTGACAGTGTTCCTGACTTCGTGAGGTCTACATCTTGATAATCCTCAAGCAGATAAGATCTTGCCAAATGGTGGGTTGTGGAGGTGAGACAGGATGATGTCAGCCTAAAAGCAGTGCTGTAATGCTCTGAATTCCTTGCCAGGAATGTCCATTTGTCTCTCTTTTCTGATTTCTAATTGTTTCATTTATAAACTCAGACTCAGGAGGAAAACAGATTAATTTTCAAAGTGACCCACAGGCTCTCCAAAAGCACCATTAACCTTACCTGTGTAAGGGCCTGGCCCGCTTCCCAGCCCCAATGCCAGGAGTGAATCACCGTTTAATGAGGACACAGCTCAGACACACTGGTCCCAGTGTTTGCCCACAGAATGTTCCAGTGGAAGATCTGTTTGGCTTTTGCATTTCCCTTCCGAGTGAGGAGATTGAGAACTAGTTGCTATGGTGATGCTGAGACACTTACCTTATGCTCCTTGAGAAGGTTTTCTTTGTTCTTCCTTCTGGGTGGTGGAGCTGGTGAGATGGGAGGGACCAAGAGTGAAGACTGGAATCCAAAAATAAGCTCACACTTCTATTCCACAAACCTTCGGCTCTGGGTTAAAATTCTATCCTCCATGAGTTAGCTGGGTAATGCCAGTGGGTTTGCTTAACTGTTACTAGCCTCAATTTCCTCATCCGGAAATTAGTAAATAGCCTTGTTTGAGGAAGTCTCCAAATATAAAATGAAGTTATTCCTCAAAGTTTTTAGAGATGTATCTGATATATAACTAGGTAATCAGAGCAGGGGACAACACAATTCCACCAGAAGATATCCTGGCAGGAGACAAACCACACCTAGCCTTTACACAGGACCCAAATGAAACCTAGGAGAAAGTGAGGAGATAATCAGGAGACCAATCACCTCAAAAAGTCTGATAACCCATGAAAGGTCAATGGAGACAGACACCAACAATACCCATCACAACCCAGGGCAAAGATTCAGAAATACTTCAGATCGCAACAATAAAGCAGATTCAAAACTCACCCACCATGACTCAGGGAACTGAGCGGAAGAGGGGGTGGAAAGAATGTAAGAGCCTTGGTGGGGGAAAATATCCAGAGACATTGCCACCCTCAATCACAATGCACAAGGGGGAATGAAAAAAGACACAATGAAAAATTGGCTACCTCTGGTGCAGTCCATAACCCTATCCTATGGACAGATTCAGAATGCCCACCAAGGAAGGACCCCAGTGGGTAGGGGACAGAGAGAAGGGAAACAGGGACACATTCCCAAGATTTGCGCATACAATGTATAAAGTTATTCATAATAAAGATATTAAAAATATTATTTATATCTACTGCTCCCATGATCATCATTACCGATTGCTTCCCAGCAGTTCGTTGAGTTGTCTAAGACAGAGATGCAAAGAACAAAGGGACTGAAAATCAAATCTTGACCCCACCATGTATAAGCAAGGACACCCATGCATGTGCCTCAGTTCCCCTAACTATAAAATGGATCAAACCTACTTTTTATGGTTGTTCTAAAGGTTCATTATTTTTAGTTAATTGAAAATGTTTGGCACATAATTAGTGCTTAATATGCATAAGATGATTCTCTAAGAATTAATGGAGGGTTGCCTCCATTGCTAAAGTTTCAAAAGGAATTTAATGATTAAATAAAAATAAAAATATTTCCCTCTTCTAAATAAAAAAAGGGGGGCTGGAGGGATGGGTGAGCGGTTAAGATGCTTGCTTGCAAAGCCTAATAACCCAAGTTGGATTCCCCAGCACGCACATAAAGCCAGATGCACAAAATGGCATCTGGAGTTTGTTTGCAGCAGCCAGAGGCCCTGGTGCTCCATTCTCTCTGTCTGTCTCTCTTCTCTCTGTCTCTCTTCTCTCTCTCTGCTTGCAAATAAATAAAAAAAAATGTAAAAATTCTTTAAACAGGGGCTACCTTCCAACCTATTTAAAATAATATTAATTTCCCCAACAGTCCAATATAATTATCCCTATGATGTACTGTTACTAGACTAACCAGAAGTTTCCTCTGGTGTAAATGCTTTGCCTGGTACTCTTCAAAAGGATGGACACAGAGGGTCCGAGAGATCCCGAGTAAATCGTGAGGCATACTGCACCAGGGGAAAAAAATCAAACATGGAATCTGAAGAGCCTGTAGCCACCAGATGAAAGGTTCAGGCTCAGTTTACCCTGGGGATCTTCAGGTTCCCATCGCTCTGTCATCTTGACCACACTTCCCGCTATCCCTGACAATCACCTATGCTCCTGGTCACTCCTGGTCACTGTGACTGTGTGGTACTTTTTCATTCTCCAGAGATCTTCTCCTACCATGGCTTCTTCTCAGATCATGCTTTTGAAAACTCATGTGACTCTTCATCTTCACAAACCCAAATGAAGCTTAGTAACCACGAAGGTGTCATTCACCTACCATCAAGTGTCTACCGTATTTATGCCGTATGTCACAGTGGCTGAACATTTGGTTAACAAAATCCCCTAGCATCTTCTGAACGACTCCAGAGAGCTTTGGAGTGGGCCAGCTCTCATTTGGGCCATTTAACCCAAATTGTAATCTTTTAAAAAATTATCTCATTATCTCTCTATCTCACTATCTAGCTCATCTATCAATCACTTGTGTATGGGGGTGCACATGTGGGAACATGTGCCACTTTGTATCTGCCTTTATGTTGATACTAAGGAATTGAACCAAGGCCAGCAGGATTTGTAAGCAAGTACCTTTATTGCTGAGATGTCTCCCAGCCCCATAAATCTTGAGATTGTGACTTAAGCCCTCCGTGTCTCTGTTTCTCCACTTGCAAAGTGTAAGCTATTGTATAACATTCATGTGGGGATTAAATGAGAATATTAATATATATGCTATATGTGTATTTTACATTATATTATATATATATATATATATATACATACATATACACCCAATATAAACATACTTAACAGAACTCCAGGCATATAATGAAATATAGTTGTAAGCAAGTGTTACCTATTATGTTATAATCATTACTTTATTTAATTGTCCTCCTCTTATTTTATATTATTTTTTTTATTTATTTGAGTGAGTGAATAAGAAAGAGAGAGAGAGAGAGAGAGAGTATGAATGAGCATGAGCATGCTAGGGCATTTTGCTGCTGCAAAATAACCTCAGACACATGTCTCTGGCTTTATGTGGGTGTTGGTTGGGGAACTGAACTCAGGCCAGCAGGATTTTGCAAACAAGTTCCTTTGATTGCTGAGCCATCTCCTCTGTCTTGCCCTTCTCTTTTAGTGCCAAGCTCATTGAAAGAATTACTGAATTTTCTTTGACCCAATTACCTCAATGCAAGCAAGGTACCAGGGATGAATGGCTGGTAGATGTTCATGGAATCAGTCAAGCCCTATGTTTGAGTTCTAGTTCTTCCAGACACTAGCTGTGTGATATCACATAAGACATCTCACCTCTTTGAAACTTTGTTTCACCTGTAGAAAAAAAATGGTAATTTAAAGACTGGAAAGATGGCTCAGCAATTAAGATGCTTGCCCGAAATACCTGACAACCCAGGTTCAATTCCCTAGTACCTACATAAAGCCAAATGCACAAAGTAGTACATGCATCTGGAGTTCATTTAGACTAGCTAGAGACCCTTGTGTACCCATTCATTCTCCTCTTTCTCTCTCTTTCTCTCTGTCTGTCTCTTTCTCTCTCTCTGTCTGTCTCTCTCTCTTCCCTCCCTCCCTTCCTCTTGTTCTCTATCTGTGTCTCATTTAACCTATACTGGTCTCACTCTCCAATGGAGATTCTGTTTGTATTTTCCAGAAGGCAGTGAGAAAGCCATTAATTCCAACAGGCCATGGGATTATGGCTGACATCTCGGAAAGAGATGAACCACCCATGACCTATCATGTAGGCCTCAAATAAAACCTACGAGAAAGTGGCAAGATAAACAAGAGACCTATCACCACAGCAAATCAGATAACCCAGGATAGGTCAAAGAGACAGGCACCAACGAAATCCAACACAACCCAAAACAGAAGTCCAGAGGCACTTATGATCCCAACAATAAAGCAGGCTTAAAACTCACCCACTATGACTCAGGGAACTGAGTGGTAGAGGGGGAGGAAAGATTGTAAGAGCCATGGTAGGAGAGAATATCCAGAGACATTTCCCCCCTCAGCAACAACACACAAAGTGGGGGGTGAGGAACAGGCTACCTCTTGTAGAATTTATAACCCCCTACTCCATGGACTGATCCAGTATGCCTGAAGAAGAGGAAACCCAGTGAAATGGGGACAGGGAGAAGGGAAATGGGGGTACCATTATAAGATTTATTAATTATGGATAATAAAGATATGAATAAAGAAATGTATGTCCTGAAATATTTGTTTTTGGTAGCTACCAAACAGGCCTTTCTTTAATTCCTTCTACAAGTTTTTTTCAGTACCTGTTATGTGTGAGCCGGGGAGTAAGCCCACTACCAGGACCTTGTGGAGGTGTAGGTGCTTTACCAACTGTGCTCACACCCCTCGTGTGCAAGGGTGACTTATAGAAAGAATCAATACTGGCTGTGAGAATAAAGAAGCCTTCAGAGGAAAGCTTCCCAGATGGTAGAGAAAAGTGAAGCATTTATATTAATTTAGAGAGCCAAGATCAGACAGTGAGTCAATGACAGTCTATAATTTGATTTTAAAACATTGTCCTCAAATATGGATTCACATTCTTTGCTATTAAATTAGAAACAATTCTTTTTCCTGCAGTTTTCTGGAATATGGTTTCTTCAGGACATATGCATTTGACGCAGAAGGAGTAGGGTAAAGCTATTAGAGGTTCAGAGAGGATGGTCATTGGGGTCAAGTTCACTGGCTCACAAGCTTTCTAGTGGCTTATCATCCTTTGAACATGTCAGGCAGAGTGGTTTAAATGGACTCTACGTTTGATGACTTTGGCTGTGAGCCACATTCAAGTCCTGGTCTCATTAGATCCTTTGGTCTCATGGAGTGACATCGGTTGCCTTACAAGAGATTCTCCTCAGATTTCAAACCATCCCATACTCCCCCAGATAACTTGATTGTGCCCACCCAAGCTGGATCAATCCAAATCTGCATATAGCAATAAGGAAGGAGGCAGAAACCTACACAATAAACAATCCAGGCAAGATATCCCCACCAGCGCAATAGTGGCATAGAGGTTATAGGGGTAATCAACTGCTCTCTGATTTGATACGAGGCTGTACAGTGGGGTGAAATTCATGCCTGGTACTGAGAACCAAGTCAGAAGCCTATGGCTTAGAAGCCCATATACCCTAAAGGGAATCTCCCATTCTTCTTTGGCTCAAGGAGAGCTTATGTCCATTACAAAGTCTTTTAAATGTCTACATTTATCCCCTCTGATCCATGTTGCTCTGACTCTGGGCTAGAGAATCTGCTTTTTACAGGTGGCAGCAATATTAGGAAAGCCCAAGACCCATCATAATGACAAGAAAAGAGACCTGACTGCATTGCATGAAAGAAGTCATCTCTATCATATCTGCCAGGGCCCAGAAAGCATTGCAGAAAAGGGGCAGATTAAATATTAGTGTTGCTTTCAGCTAGACGGAACCTTCTTCAGACAACCTTATCCCTGAAGGGTTGAAGAGACTCAAAACTCATCAAAGCACAAAACGAAAGGCTTCTGAGAGCTTAATACCAAAGGAGACTTCTAACACACTCTAGAAGGAATAGTGCAGAAGAGGGGCACAGAAAGAATGTAAGAGTTAGGCTTTATCCCTTCCTGCCTTCTCATGGGCAGAAGCTCTTCATAATCTCTTCTCTTAATCTAACAAAGTCTCTCTAAACTTTAAGATAAAATAAATAAATATTTTTGAAGAAAGAATGTAAGAGACAGGGATGGGAAGGTATACTGTGAGGTACTGCCGGTTTCTCTCCAGGAACTGACTGAGGCATCCGTGACTCCACAGTGCTTGTGAATATACCCACCGAAGAGTCAGACACTCAGTGGATTGGGGGATAAACTGAGGGAAATATGACCAACTTGCTATATGCACATATTTTAAAGTTCCCAATAAAATTTTTATGAACATATTTCAGGTTGATGCTAATTTGCCACCTACGCATTGGCTCTTGGTTGCAAGTGATAGAGATACTTTGCATTTTAGGTAACTGGAATATTTGGGTGAGTCACTGAAGCCAGGACTGCAAGGTGACTGGGCCTATGGCTAATTGGAGCTAGGGATTCGCCAGTGCTCAGAGTCTCCTCTCTCAATACACCTGCTTCCTGGATGGCTGTTCCATTTTCAGTCTCCCTGCCAGTCTAGTTTTCTGCATTTCTCTGGTGTATGTGGAAGGAGACATAAATATCTCCTGAACTTTACAAAAATCTCATTGGTCCTTAGTACCTATGGGAAATGATGTGGGAATTTGGGGTGTCTTTGAGAGTGACAGAGCCTTTCTTGGCTTTTGGCTAGGCTTTTACTTCAAGAGTTAGAGTGCTAGATACTCACTGTCACACAAAACTTCCTCTGAGTCGGTGGCCTCTGGATTCTTGTCTTGTGAATTTGATTAATGGAATATATAGATCATAAAGGGTGAGGTGTAGACAGATTTTATTATAGAACTTAAGAGAGAGAAGTGTCACAGAGGGGTCCCTCAAAAAGTGATGCATTGAAGGTTACTGCCTTGAAGGCTAATGAGGCTTTAATGGATGGAAGATGGACTCGTCAGTCCAGCGCCCATTGTTGGTGTTCAGGTACCTTGTTGTTTCTGTCACATCCTCATGTCTGATTCTAGAAACCTAGAGAAGGGAGAACTCCTTTAGGGGAAAAGAGATTAAATTAAAAAAAAACATGGCCCTACTTTGGCATTTCTGGCCTCAAACAAGATGGAAATTGCTGAGGACGTCTTTAGGGAAAAAGATAAGGAAAAAGCAGATTCCCCTTACAGGCTCAAGGATAGTTCTCACTTTTAGCCAAGAGGGGGAAAAACAACTGTACACATTCAGGACCCCAGTACCCTAAACTGTCAATTTCTCTCCCCTATTCTTCACCACAATCTCTTTCTATATTCCACACCCTAAGTCCCAGAGAAGGACTCTGATTGGATCAGATGCCCACTCGTGGATCATCGGCATTGGGTTAACATGTTTCTCACACGACACTAGATGAAGGAGGGAGGGGTATTGAAGGAGGTCTCTGCAAAGACTCAGCACAGGGGTGAAGGAAGCTAGGTGATATAATAGCAAAAATCTCAGTGTCATTACTGCAACAAAACTTGGTGGATACGTCTACCATTAGGAACTTCCTACACAACCAAAGAGGCAACATATTTGTACCAAGTGACAATTTCTCACCTATGAGGTCTTATGAGGTCTGGCTATGGTCTGTGGGTTTGTCTGTCAACTCTGGCAATGTGGAGAGGAAGAAGAAAGAAAAACAGTTGTGCATGTGTATTTATGTCCTACACGGGCCTTTTATATGCACACATCTCATTGAGCTATGGTCTACATTTTTTCTTTTAGGCCAACTGAGTCTCCAAAAACCAAATTGACTTGCTTTACACACTTGTAAAATATGGAGAAAGCAAACTCTAAAAGCCATATAGTATGTCTAAAATCTTTGTCGCTTCAAAACAAGCTCATTTGTGACCGGTTTTCTTTCCTCTTTGGTGTCTTTTCAAACTTAGGAAAAGTTTTCAAGATAAAGTTAGGCAGTAAATGTCTTGTTTCCTTCTAATTTCTGTAAATTGTTTGGTTCCACTATGGTCTTAGGGGCACTTGCCAACAACTCTGAGTCAGTCAAATCATCCATTAAAACATGAAAAAAATGCAAGCACACCAGCCCTAAGTGATTCATGAACCCCAGCATGCATATTTATAGGTTAAATCCAAGAGTGAAATCCACTCAAGGCTCTCTTGTTCACACCCCCAGGCATCTGTGAGCTTGTATCAGGCACTTGGAAGAAGCAAGGACTCTGCCGCCTATTCACCCACACGTGTTGGTAACGAGGTTTGAACTCTCAGTGAACCACCATCATCCTACAGAGCCAAACTCTAAGTGCCCATCTGTGGAAGCAGAATTCTGAGGAGAGAATTCAGCTCATTTCTCCACTAGACATTCTTCCAGTTAATTTTCCTGTAGGTTAAGTCTCAAGCTTGGGGCAAAAGCCACTCTGTCTACTTATGTGTATCTTCCCTTGGACATAGCGGGAGGGTGTTGGTATTAGAGTCGGACAGATAGAGAGGTTTAAGAGTCTACTGCTACAGATGCCATGACCTTGGAATGTCTTTTCATTTCTTTGAAACTCAATGGCTATCTTTAAGGTGGAACTGTTAGAGACCTATGCCACAGAGCTGTTGTCATAAGGAGAGTGTGGGCAGGACTTAAAGAAACCCATAAGTCACAACAAATGTCCCTGGGATGTGACAGAAGGCAGCTATATACCACCTGTATACCTGCAAAGGGAGAGGACAAGGCTGTTCTTCACGCCAATCAAAGGCAGCTGTTTGGAGGTCTTTGACAGAATGAATGAAGCCAGCTCACCTGACATTGTCAATGAGTACTGCCAACTTGATTGGATCAGGGATCATGTAAGAGGCATGCCTCTCAGGTAGATCTGAGAGGACACTTCCAGGTCAAAGATCCTCCCTAGAGTGAGCAGCTATGTCAGCAGCAGCCTGTAACACAAAGAAACCCAGGAGAAAAGCAGTGCTCCTGCCTGCCTGCCTGCCTGCCTGCCTGCATTTACTACTGGCTGGGGAGTGCATCTACCCTGTTGCTGACGTGCTTCACTGACATCAGAACCTCAGCTTCTTTGGCCTTCCAGTGTCCAATGAAGACCAGTGATTCTCCAAAAGTTCTCTAGGCCTTCAATGCCAGGTTGGGATTCCCAAGGCATCCAGCCTTGTGAGCTGAGAAGCTCCCATGTTTTCAGACTTTCCGTGCAGTCTATTCAGGATAGCATCCCGGCACCAGACTCAATGGTCACATAGGGAGGGTTGGTTAGGGGGAGTCAGTGGAGATATAAGACTCAAGTTACAAACAAAGCACGGGATGCATGTGGGGTGCTGTTTCATTCCTTGGAAGGTGCCCTTAATAGGTTTTAACCCCACTTATTTAACTCACATGGAGAAAATTAGAGATCTGTTTTGCGATTCATTTCTATTTCAAACTTGATTTTTTTTTATCTTTATTATCCTCAATTAGATATAATGTATGGGTGAATCTTATGATACTATCCCCATTTCCCTCCTCCCTGTCCCCAACCTACTGGGGACCCTCCTTGTGGGCTTAATGGATCAGACCATGGGGTATGTGGGTTGTAAATAGCACAAGAGGTATCCAGTCCCCCCTACCCCGTGTTTGCGTGTTGTTGCTGAGGGGAATGTCTTTGGATATTCTCCCCCATTGTGGCTCTTACAATCTTTCCGTCCCCTCTTCCACTCAGTTCCCTGAGTCATGGTAGGTGAGTTTTAAGTCTGATTTATTGTAGAGATCTTAAAAGTCTCTATTTCTGCTTTGGGTTGTGTTGGATATCGTTGGTGTCCATCTCGTTAACTTACTCTAGATTGACTGATTTGCTGTGGTGACAGGTCTCTTGTTTTTCATGCCACTCTCTCCAAGGTTTCTTTTGGGGCCTCTATTATTGGCCTGGGGTGGTTCATATCTTGCTGGGATGTCAGCTTTCCTCCTGTGGCTTGTTGGTGGATTTGGATTGTCCCCGGCTCTGTCACTGCCTTCTGAAAAATACAAACAGATTCTCCATCGGGTGAGATCAGTATAGGTTAAATGAGACATACATTACTTACTTGGCAAGACTCTATTGGGAGTAGCCTCTCTGTAGTTCTCTGGTAGTGGGCATTTTCTCCTTGGAGCCCGAGTTTTTGGTTCCCATAGGATGTTGCCCTGGATTCCAATTCCAGTTAAGCGTTCCTTGTCACTCAAACTTGATTCTTAATTTTATAGAAAAGAGAAGATAATTCCCTTTTCAATGTTGCTGACTGTGCAGATTTGCAAACCCTCATCACCTCAGTAATCCCTCTGACACAGTTCATTCCCTCTTTGGAAAACATTCAGCCATCGCTGATCTATTCATCAATGATTGCTCAGCACCATCTACATGAAACAAGGGATGAGGACACAGTGGTGGACGCATGCTGGGTCTCCCTGTGTTTACAGGCTGGCACAAGGCACAGACAGACATCAAGAACAGCATGTGAGGTATTAGGGGAAAGAGAAGAGGCTGTGGTTGAAGCTTAGTGGATGCACTTTTCCCAGCATCCTTGGGGCTCCATCCTAATGCTACCACTGCTAAAACTTGGAGAATGGATGCTTAAGGACACCTGAAGAAGAGAAGCTTTGAAGAAAGGAGATCCAGTCTTGAATTGCGAAGGTTTGAAGATTTACAAAGGCAGTTGTTCAGCCCCAACTTTGGTGTCTTTCCAACTCTTGAGAGTCTTTCCAGCTTTGTGGTGGGGTGAGTGTTTAAATGAATTAGATTAGAGTTGCAACTAATTGCTTATAGAAAAAGCCTCTTGTTTATGGGCTTAGCACATTCTTTTTCCCTACTAATTAGCTTGACAAAGCTGAACAGAGAGCTGTTTCTGACCCTCCCTAGGCAATTAAACGGAAGTGTTTTATCCTGCCTACAACCCATCCATGGCCTTTGGAGCTCTGCTGCCAAGGAATAGTGTGCAGGGCTTTAACACACACTGTGCCCCTATCTAGCAAGGGGATGGATCGTTGTGATGTCAGAACTCTAGTCCCAATGATTCCCTTGCCCCATCCTTATCCTCTTAGATCTGTCTGTCTACCTATAAAAGGAAGCTTCCAAGGCAGTGGAAGAGCCAAGCTCAGAAACGGCAAAGACAGTGAGTAAATCAGGTGATGCCTGTGTCTGTTAGTTTGATGTAATTATTGTGTGTAGATATATATGTCTATATCAACAGACCATATTATGCTACATATATACAATCTGATTTGTCAATCAGATGTAATATTTTAGGATGGTGTAAACTGAAGTTCCTGAAAGTGCTGCATCTTCCTCAGATAAAGCTGAATGGAGTGATAGAGCTCCTATATAGACATGGAATGTTGCAGGATCAGAGCCAAATTACCCTGGGCTACCTTTGAATATCTATTTATTGCCCACCTCTGTTTCTGACCTAACATCCATGTGACTATCAGTTGATCAGGTGTGATCTCTTTTGAAAGGTACTGACAGACCACCAGTTTCCACCAACCCAAGGGCTAAGAATGCCATCAGGTAGCATCTGAAGCCTATGGTAGAGATTTTTCCCATTTTGCTATAACTCACCTACTGATGCTCCAGCCAATGTATTTGGAAAATGTTTTAGCTTATGACTATCTTTTGTTCTGTAACTATAAAAACTTCGTGAAACTGTTAACACATTGGAACATAGAGTTTGGGGCACCTACATCTGTGTTCCCAGGCCCTGGAACATATTTGTTTCCAGAATAAACTTCCTCTTATTTCTCTTTAAAGTGAGAGCTGTGTCTTTTGGGTTGACAATGGTCAGTGGATAAACTACTTGCTGCATAAGCATGAATATCTGAATTCAGATCTCCAGTAGCTATGTAGAAATGACAGGCTTGGTGTCATGTACCTGTAATCCCAGCACTGGAGGAGTGGAGACATGAGGATCCCTGGGGCTTGTTGACTAGCTAGTCTGTTCAAAGTGGTGAGGTCCAGGATCAGTCAGCTCCCTGCCTCAAAAGAAAATAAGAGGTAGAGTGATTGAGGAAGGCATCTCAACATCACCTCTGGCCTTCATACATATACACACATACACACACATGTGCCCTCACACCGTATGTACACACATACACACATGTCTGCATGCTACATACAAATATTTTAAAGATGGCAAGGTCTTAGAATGTTCCATCTCACTCCCATGATATCTAGGGATAGCAGAGGACACATGGAGATGAAGAGAGTGCAGGCCAATTGTCTTGAGAGATGCATGAAGAACCCCACGGTCTTGAGTGACAGCAAAGAACAGAGTACAGGCTGTGATGTCATAGTGATGAATGCTTTGGTTATATTTCTCTCTCTGACCCTGAGTCCCAAGAAAGAGCAACCATGTATTTCTTACATTTAAGGGAGGCTAAGAGTGATGACAGAATGGAGTGGTTCTGGCTTTGACCAGATGGGATAGAGCAACTCTCTGGAGAAGCTAACAAATACCATTAATGACAGGAAACTGGAACAACCCTCCCTCAACATGAGGTTACTCTATAATCACAGAATATAACCACAAATCCTTGGTAAAAAGGGAGCCCAAAATGTAGTTTTCATGCTTGGTGGAATGTAGGCTAAAACAAAAATTAAAATATGTGCTGGACTTTTTGTTGCTGTGACAAATATCTGAGAGAAATGATTTTAAAAAGAAAAGTTTTTTTGCTCATGGTTTCAGAGGTTTTTGTCAATGCCACTTTGTTCCATATTTCTGGGCCTATTGGCAAAGCACCATCATGGGAGAAACTTTTCAGGAGGGAGAAAGTGGGGGGGATCTGATACATTCTTCAAAGTACAGTCTCTGTGAGCCACTTCCTCCAACCAGACCTTACCTCCTAGTTTTCATCACCTCCTAATAAGGTCATCAGTGATGTCAGACTCCTTATGATCAGTCACTTTCAGTGATTGGATCCACCAGTGGGGAACAAGCCTTTGGTACAAGAGCCTTTTATACTTCAAATCCAAGCCATAAAAAGAAGTGGTTTACAGAGGGGGAAACCCCTCTCGTTCCCACCATACTGAGCAAAACACAAATCCAGCCATCAGAAGACCTAAAAATAAAGATTGAGTCTTAACTGCTGGTTAGTAGCTATGTGAAAGCCCATTTTGCAGATTAAGAAAAAGTTGAGCCATGAAGAGGTTAAACAATGTGCCAAACCCGATGCAACTTGTAAGTGACCAAGGTAGGATACAAATCCTATTAGTCTGGCTCCTATATCACCTTGTCTTAGTAGATAGTATTCCATGTTCCATGACCACTATATTTGCATCAATGAAATGATAACTCTGTGACATTGCTGAAGGCTCTACTTGATCATCTGGTAAAAAATGAACATTTTTGTCTGTGTTGTGTGCACACGTGTGCATGCATGTGGATATACGAGGGTGTGGGTGTGCATGTGTGGGGGAGGCCACAGGCCAACACTGGGTGTCTTCCTCACTCTCACTCCACCTTGTTTTAGAGGCAAGGTCTCTCACTGAACCCAGAACTCAGAAATTTGACTAGACAAGCTAGCAAGCAGACCCTATGGATCCTTGTCTCTGCTTCCCCACTGCTGGTGTTATAGGTGTGTGCCTGGAATTTCATGCAGCCATTGGGGATCCAAATGCAAGTTCTGATGCTTATGTGGAAAGCACGTTACTGATGAGTCATCTCCTCAGCCCCCAGAATATTTTTAATAAGTGTTTTTAATGGCAGCATCTAAAGTTAGTTCATTAGGTTTTACTGAGAAAAACCTGCAGCAGCATATTTTGAGACCCTAGGATCACTACCAGTAAAACCGAGAAAAAAAGTGTTACAGACTGAATAATATCCCCCACCTCAAAAATGTCCATACCCACTGCACAAACCCATCAATATATTTCCTTGCATTGCAAAAAGGACTTTGAGGGTGTAACTGAGTTAAAGATTTCGAGATGATTATCTGAGAGGACCCAATGCAATGAAAATGGTCATTCGTGAAAGGATGCGGGAGAATTAGAGTCAGACCAAGAGAAGGTGTGATGAAGGAGAATAGGAAGAAGTGATGTTAGCTATAAGCCAAAGAATCCAAACAGTTGCTAGGAGCCAGAAAAGACAAAAGACTAGATTCTCCCAGAAGACTGTCCTGCCAACACTTTGCTTTAAAAAAAAAAAAAGAGTAAAACTATTTTAATTGACAACTTCCATACATGTAAACAATGTACTCCAATCCTAAAGCCCTCCCACCATCCTCCTTTTTCCCCTGCTCCATTGAACCACTGCTTGTTTTCAACTAGTCCCGTTTGAATGCACCTGTCACATTGTGTCTGGAAGAGAGCACTCCAATGCACCCCCCATCCTTTGGATCTTACTTTACATCCTCCACCTCTCCTGCAATGGTCCCTGAGCCTAAGAGTGTGAGATACAGCTGTCTCCTTTAGTGCTGAACACTCAGCTGTCACTTATTCTCAGTACTTTGATGAGTTTTGAATCTCCCTAGTGGTCACCACCATATGAATAGAGAAATTTCTATTATCTAAGAGATATCAGCACTAATATATGAGAATAAACATAAATAGTTTTGTGGGCATAATATAGCCAGGTAACAGAGCAATAATAGCAATCCCCCCCCACACCGAATCAGGGCTTAGAACCTTCCTAGCCATAGGCTTTTGATTAGTTTGGTGATGTGAATGGTTGGACCCAAGCTGGTGGCATTTTGGGAGGTGGATCCTTGCTGGAAGAAGTGTGTCACCAGAGGCAGACCTTGGGGTTGAGTCCAGCTCTGAGTGTGTTCAGAGTCAGCTCCTGCTTGCTGGGTCTTGTGGGTGTCTCTCTGCTGTGGATGTATGATGGAGTGAGTCAGCTTCCTCTGCCATGATGAAGCTTCTCCTAGATCTGTAAGCCTGAAATAAACCCTTTCCTCCCATAAGCTGCTTCTGTTTAGGTGTTTGTCCCAGTAATGAGAAGGTAACTGCAACAAAAAGATGAGGTTGTTGCTGTGATAATCTGACCATGTGGTTGTCAGTCTTTTGTAACTTGATTACAGGAGGAATATGGAAGGATTTGGTACTTTGGACTGGAGAGGTTTTTCAACATTGTAAGTA
Source organism: Zapus hudsonius (assembly GCA_004024765.1). Taxonomy (NCBI): domain Eukaryota; kingdom Metazoa; phylum Chordata; class Mammalia; order Rodentia; family Dipodidae; genus Zapus; species Zapus hudsonius. The sequence continues at coordinate 71,287 of PVHP010002167.1, forward strand.
AAGCTCAAAGGTCTATTCTGATGAGAGTTTGAAAATACTAAATGCAGAGAGAATTGTGTACTATCAAGGCACGACTTATGAAGTTTCAAATGGGAAGGAAAGATCTTTGTTATAATTGGGTTATTGGCAGAAAGAGCTATGTTCTGTCCATGTCCTGAGAATTTGAGCAAAGTTGAATTTAAAAGTAATGGATGGGTATGTTTGGTAGAAAATAAAGAGCAAAAAGACTTGAAAGATGAATAGTTTATCAAAAAGTGAAATTCAAGCCAGTTTAAAGTTACAGGCACAGAGACTGGTTTTAGACTTAAGCTGTAATTGTTAAGAAGTTTACCACCATTAAAGATGGGCCAACTATTTTGCATTGTGACAATGATAAAGATGCCCTGAGTGTGAAACCCAACCTATGGAAGGCTCAAGCTAATAATTCTTTTGAAAGGAGAGGTCCAGAAGGAGAACTGGTAAAGAAGTATCCTGCTCTTCAAGGTCAAGCTTTATTCCCCTTTGGATTCACAGACTTGCCTATGCCACCCACCTGGAACTAGTTTAGAAATCATGAAAAATGCTGAAAAGAGGGTCATGATTGTTGCAGTCAGCTTTCTTTCAGCAGTTGCTGCGCAGAAAGAACCCAAGCAAAGGTGGCTTGTGGAGGAATGGGTTTATTTGAATCATGGACTCGAGGGGGAGACTCCATCCTGGCAGGGAAAACGATCGCATGAGCAGAGGGGTGGACATCACCTCGGCCACAGCACTGGAAACAGCAGCAGGAAGGTGTGCCAAACACTGGCAAGGGAAAGCTGGTTTATAACCCCATAAGTCCGCCCCCAACAACACAGCTTCATGGAGGTTGTAAAATCCAAACTGCCATCAGCTGAGGATCAGAACACATTCATTTGTTTGTGGGGGACACCTGGATCAAACCATGACAATGATGTTCTCGTGGTTCCAGGAACCACTAAGCTGCAGCAATGTGAAGCAGGGTTGAAATCCCTGAATGGAGGCTCAGTAAGGCCATTGTATGTAGCTACGAAGATGAACCATGGCATGTAATGGAGACCCAAGGAATATGGAGATGCCAGTACTGTGGGGTGGCTGCCAAGGAGAGCTGCTGGCTCTGAATGGAGTTTTTCCTGGGCTGTGAACAGTCTAGCTGGAGGGGTAGAATTGGAACCCCAGGGACTCTGTCCAATAGTTACAGTTGTTCAACTTGGAGCTATAGGATTTAATGTTTGCCCCATTTGTTTTAGACATTGAATTGGTTTAATCTTTCCTTGCTATGCCCAATGCTATCTTTTGCAGCATGAATCTTTACTCTGTGCTGTTGTATGATTTTTGGTTTTACAGACCCTCAGTTAAGTGGACTATGGGGATCTCTGAACAGTATTGGGATTGATAAATGGGGACATTTAAAGTTGGACTGATGAGCTGGGGAGATTGCTTCATGCTAAACCAAATAGCCTGGGTGCAATTCTCCAGGCCCATGTAAAGCCAAATTCACAAAGTGGCATATATGTCTGTAGTTGGTTTGCAGCAGCAGGAGATCCTGGTGCATCCATTCTCTCTCAAATAAATCAGTAAATAAAATGTTATATCCTTAACAGCTCACTTGATTATGCATGAGCTTTTATTATTGTTGTTCTAAAATACTAAGTATGCCACAGAATACCATCATTCAGCATCGAGAGACCCTTCAAGGTCTGGAACCAGCCCCCAGATGGCAGTTAGTGCAGTGCTGGAAGACACTACACAAGCTGCCAGGGGAAGTTGAACGACAGCTGGAGTAAACAGACCACTGGCATGAAACACAGTCTGCGGCCATGAGTAGGCTGACCACACCTCCTACTGGGAGAGAAAAGCAAACCAAGAAAGGAACACTTGTGCAATGGAGGAGCCTGGGCCTGGGGGAGACAATCAACAGCTATTAAATTTGGCCAAATATTCCACTCAGTGAGGGGGAACCCTTGATTGGAACCGGGGATTCAGGGCGATATGCACTGGATCCCATACTCTTGGGCTCCCAAGAAAAGATGCACTATGTGAGTGACTGCTGGGGAGGCTTTTAAAAATAGAAGCTAGGTAATCCAGATTGTTGTATATTTGTTAACCGATACTGATCTCATTCTCCGATGGAGATTCTGTTTGTATTTTTCAGGATACAGTGAGAGAGCTGTGGCCCATATAACCCTACCAACTGACTGCAGGCAGAAAGCTGAGATCCTGGAAAGAGATGAGCCACCACAGTCATACAGTGGAGAATGATTGGATGAACAAGGGACCCACAGCCATAGCCATTCAATCAACAAAGGATAAGCCAGTGAGACAGAAACCAACGAATCTCGACACAAAAACCCCTAAGCTCATAACACTAAAGCAGCCTCAATACTCACCCACCATGACTCAGGGAACTGAGCAGAAGAGGGGGCGGAAAGATTGTGAGAGCCGTGGTTGGGGAGAATATTAGAGACTTGGCAACCCTCAGTAACAACACACTTGGGTCAGGAGAACCCGGCTGAATACTAGGCTATCCATGGCCCCCTATCACAAAGACTGATACAGATGGCCCACGGAGGAGGATATCCAGCTGACTGGGGATGGGGAAGGGGGACAACAGAGAATTGGGGATAACAACTCATTGCTGGCCCACTAAACAATGTAACTCATTATGGACAATAAAGAAAAAAAAGTTAAAAATAAAATAGTGAGTATGTAGGTAGCCTGGAGTGGTCTCAAATTTGTGATCTTCCTGCTTCTGCCTCCTGAGTTGCTGAAGTGACAGGCAAGAGCCATCCAAGAATAATAATAAATTTTCGATTCCCTCAGAAATGAGCTTTGAGGCAGGACTATCTATGGCATCTTTACTTATAAATCTAATTTTCCCCCTCTCAAAATGTTATTTTTTAAAAATAAATAAAGTTGGACTGACTGTACTACATTTTCCATCATGGATGTCCATCAATTTATGGGGCCAGGGGTGGAATGTGGTGTTTTGAATCACATGTCCACCATAAACACAAATGCTTTGACTACTTGGTCCCCAGCTGGTGGCAATTTGGGAAATGGAATCTTGCTGGAGGAGGTGTGTTTCTGGTGGTGGGCTTAGAGGTGTTCTAGCCAGAACTCTGCTTACCTGCTGCTGTTTTCCATCTGCCATGGCAGAGGTGATGTCTAGTTTCTGCTCATGCCATGCTTTCCCTGCCATCGTGGAGCTTCCTCTGGAGACTGTATGCCAAAATTAAAAAAAAATATTTAAAAAACCAGAAACAAAAACTTTTTCTTCCCAATAGCTGCTTTGGGTTGGGTGCTTTTCCCCTGCAATGACAAAGTAACTACACAATACGGTTTCAGTATCATGCATGAATTTCCTCCTCTGGAGCAGGCCTCAAATACAATCAGAGAGCAGTTAGTTATCCCCTTCCCCATTGCAGGCAGTTTCTCCATGCTGCAACAAACATCCAACCAGAAGCAGTTTGTGGAGGAAAGGGCTTCTTTTGGCTTACAGACTCGAGGGGAAGCTCCATGATGGCCGGGAAACAATGGAATGAGCAGAAGCTGGACATCACCTCTTGGCCATTGTCAGGCAGACAATAGCAACAGGAGAGTGTGCCAAACACTGGCAAGGGGAAGCTGGCTACAATACCCATAAGCCCACCCCCAACAACACACCTCCAACAAGGTTCTAATTCCAAAATTGCTATCAGCTGGGAATCAAGCATTCAGAACAGAACACACACATACACACACACACTCATGCATGTACATAAATATATATACCACTATTGTAGTAGTGGTTTATTTTGCCTGGCTAGCCACTTGTGTAGTTTATAAGGTCCAATGGCTGGTTAAGATTGGTGATAACTTTTATTCCCTAGCAGCAACACCTTGATTTTTGCTCAGGGAAAGTAATTTAGGACTTAAAACTCTCAGGGCTATAGAAATAATAGATCTGTGTTGCTACAAGCTGGAATTTGATGATCCCTTGCCATCGTGGCAGGAAGCTCACAGGATCCTATGGGAATCTGTTATCTGTGAGAACACTGGTTGCATAGATGTGGGTCAGTCACCCAAGAAGATGCTGAGTATGAACTCGAGCCATACCTCAAAAAGATGCAGTTTTAAGTGCCATAATCTCAGTGTTGCTATATTACAAGATCAAAATTCCAAAGAGGTAACTCTAAAGATAATTTTAAAAACTTCTTAGAAAGTCACTTAGGTATATTTTTATAGAGGATTTATTTGGGGGATAAAAGAAGAAATCACTGCCAGACTCTATATAGACTACTCTATACCATAAATGGGTAAAAATAGCACACACTACTCTGAGACCTAAACACTGAGGAATGCTCATGATAGTCACACAGGTAAAATAATTATGAGCAGAAAGACCATGATTGTAAAGACATAGGTCACAATATAATATATTTAAATGTATAATTATGGTTTTATGATTGTGATTATCTGAAACACCATGATGGGTACCCTGAGCCTTTTGGACAAGATTCATCAAAAACCAGGAAGAGTTGTCTGTACATTGGCCATTCAGCAGGCTGCCAAGCCTAGAGTTCTGGTGCCCATGGCAGCAGAGGACAATTCTGCCTCAGCCCCCAGGAATGATCATTTTACCCTCAGAATTATTCCTCTTGTACCTTGGCTGATTGGATAACACTCACCCACACTGAGGGGGCGTATTCTCCACCTCCTCACTCAAACTCACTCTCCTTTCTGGAAATATCACAGGAACATTCAAAATAATAATACAATTAACAATGCCTACATATCACTTCCACTTACATAATGCGAGGAACCTGTATACTGCTAGAAGCATGCTAGTCCCTTCTCAGAGATTATCTGTCCGCCCCTCTTCTATGATCTGTTCTTCCAAAGGGAATTGGCATTTTGGAGACTTTAGCTTTAAGGATTTTAGAATTGAGGATTTTAACCTTTGATTGTAATTTTTAGGATTTTATACGTTAGAGATTTTTGATGTTTCACAATATCAATGTTTGGGATCACAGTGTTCAGAATTGCATCTTCCAGCATTGTGGTTGGCCAATTGAATGCATGTCCCCAAACCTCAGCCCCAGATAACGACATTGTTCAATCTGGGTCCAGCCAGTGAAGCTGCATTTGGACCACTCTCCCTTCCCTTTATGAGGTGGTTCTGATTCAAGAGAATTGAGAAATACTTTGCCACAGGATATGGTATAAAGGGAGCTGACTGTTTCAGAAGCTTGGTGCAGGTTTTGAGGATGTTTGGCAGAAGAACTAAATTAATCATGTAAATTATTGGTAGTCTTCGCCTATTAGAATTTGGAGGGAGAATCCAGGATAACCCATTCCACACTGCATTGCACTGATACAAAGACCAGATCCATGCAATGGAGATGGTGTCTGGTCCAGAATATAGGATAGACCCTTTGTACCAAAGCATCTGGGAGACTCTGCTTCCTCCTTAGCATGTGATCTTTTCTTTAATAAAGACAACATTGATTTGAAAGTGTGGGCTTTGCTTAGGTTTCCAAATAGGCCAGACATTAACTGGGAGTGCTGTTTTCTTAAAATCTCGCAGGAATCTTATAAACTACATTTGTATATTGTCTTTCTCCTTGTTTTCCTCTTCCTCTTCTCATCTCTTCTCTTCTTTTTTCTCTTTCCCTCTCTCTTTCCTTCTCTCTCTCTCTCTCAAATCTTTCTCTATTTCTTGTTACTTCCTTTGTATAATTTTATAAATTTGTATAGCTCATCTTGGGAATCCTAGAGATGTGCATTAAAAAATTCCCATGGAATAAAAGGAGGTATTTTTAAAAATTCTTCTAACAGTTTCTGCCAGAATGAGATAAAAACATCAAATCAGTTGTACACATAATATAGCTCTAGAGATGCTTCCCTGAACTGTCAGGAACAGGCAGAGGTCTCTCTGACTACAGTTCAAACACTGGCAGTCCAGAACTTTCTGTTGGGTATTTCTCTCAGAGTCCTTCAAGAGTTTTCATTTCTGTAAATAAACATACAAGTAAAAAACTTGGGAGTGTGTGTCTGTCATGCATATCATAAGGAATTTTAAAGAATGTAAACCCAGAGAAAAAAGAATTAAATATATTTCCCTGTGTTACAGAAGCTTTCCCAGACACAGTCTAAAAGTGTTCCCTAAGTGACTCTGTAACTCCATGAAGAAGCTCTAGAAGTCTGCACTGAGAGGGAGCCTTTGGTGACAGCCTGTAACAGGTAGCACAGGGATAGGGTCACTCCTCAGTGATTCTGGCTCCCTTTAATTATTTAAAAATTTACATAGATGCTGTCAAGTTCCTGACATGTTCCTCCTGGCAGGTTCCTTTTTTAGTTAAAGAAACAACTGGATGGAAGAGGGACAAGAATTTCAAATGCAGATGCTAAGATGTTCCCACAATAGAAGACTCCTGAGCAGAAAATAGCAGTCAGACCATGAAATACGACAGGGAAATCACATCTAGCCTTGTAAATGCAGATTGCTGTCCAAATTGAGAAACTTTCTTTTTTCCTTCGGGATGAAGGGAAGGAGAGAGGGAAAGCAATGGGAAGAAGATTGTAAGAAGGGATTAACACTGACTTGCACTTGGGACCAGGCTGAGACTTCACTCCCAACTCACCTCCTGTCACTCGGTTCACGTGCTTCAGGGATGGAAATTTGCCACATCTTCTCAAGCTTCTGCCATTTTGCTTGGACCGTTCTCCTTGTGTCTCTCGGTTTGCCTAACCAGATCTGCCTCCACCATTACTTTACCAATGCCGTTTCCCTCACAAGATACTGTCTTGTGTGACCCAAGGGTGCAGTGCGCTTCTCTGTGACTGACACTGTAACGTGCTGAAATTGGTGCATACGATTCTGTTTTCCATCTAGACTGTAAGTTTTCTCACACTGTGACAAAATACCCGACTAAAGTAATGCGAGGAAGGACAGGTTCATGTTGGAACATGGGTTCAAGTTTCAGAAGGACGGGCCATCATGGCAGGATGACAGCAAGAGTGTTGGCATGGATTTTCATATCTTTTCAGATTTCTAGATAGTCTGACTAGAAGTAGAGATTATGTAATCTTCAAGACCTGTCCCCAGGGACTCACTTCCTGCTAGGCCACAGTCCAGAAAGGTTCCTTAACTCCCAGTGGTGTACCCCGTTGCAGTCTAAGTGTTCAAACACGTGAACCAGTGGGCACAATTTATATTCACGCCATAACAGAGGTGTATCTTCTTTGCTTTCACCATGACTGCTCAGTACATGACACACAGGAGAGATTTGCTAAGCACTGGAGACTCCTCCAGTTTCCTCCAGTGGACCCTGTGGGAAGGAGAATGAAAGGAAAGACCTAGAGATGCCTGCCTGTGCCTTAGTGATAAGACCCCAAGCCAAGGATGGGGGTGATTGACTTATATTTACCCCCATAGAATTGAGTATAACCTTGATGGAAATATCATTCTTCATAAACAGGATATTTTCATACAATGCTGGGGTCACTGACCTGACCCCTTCTTCACGTGTCTTTGGGTCTCTGTTCATTCCTCTAAGAAGCAAGTCCCTCTTTGCCATCTCCTTGTATTCTGCCATAACACCAGCTGACCTATATCAGATACTGCACGTAAGGGACAGCTTAAATTGCTGTGACTTTTGCTTATCTCTGTACTCTCTAAGGCTGTTCAGTGTAGGCTAAGTTTTTCTTTGGTGAAAACAAAGCCTTAAATTACAATGGGTCAGCACATGAATGCTGATTTTTTATTCATTCAGTCTCCATTGCAGATGAGATAGCATACTGAGGTCACCCAAGAAACTATTCAGCTTTCTTCTTAGAACCATCTCAACAGATGAATTCCAGGTTTGTTACTGCAGAGAAAGTAAAAAGCAGAGAGATGGATGGGGATTTACTGTCTTGGCTTCCGAGGGGCACACATTATTTTTACAGGTTATATGGTTGTGGTGATTTGATTCAGGTGTCCCCTAAAACCAATATGTTCTAAATCCTTGATCCCCAGCTGATGGCAATTTTGGAATTAGAACCTTGTTGGGGTGTGTTGTTGGCTTATGGTTGTTATAGCCAGCTCTCCCTTGCCAGTGTTTGGCACACTCTCCTGCTGCTATTGTCCACCTGATGTTGGCCAGGAGGTGATGCCCAGCCTTTGCTCATGCCAACATTTTCCCTGCCATCATGGAGCTCCCCATCAAGTCTGTAAGCCAAAATAAACTCTTTCCTCTACAAGCTGCTTTGAGTCGGGTTCTTTGTGCCAACAACAAGACACCGAGTCCAACAGTGGTGTAGAGACCTTGAGAGGACCACACCTTATCCCTTTCAGCACTGCTCCAGTGGACAGTTCCCACTCTGTTGTGCATGTCCTGTACAAAATGGGGTGTCATGTCTCTTCATCACTGATCAACTCAGATGTATTACGATGGTTTGAATGTAAAATCTCGCCCATAGCCTCATGTGTTTGCGATTAAGCTTCATACTTAATCCCCAGCCACTGGAGTTTTTGGGAGGTGGAACCTTTCTGTAGGAGGTGGGTGGCTTTGGCCATAATATAAACCAGTTCCAAGGCCAGTACTTAGATTAGTTGCTTCCTGCTCCTGGAGAGATGTGATACCCACCTGATTGTTGGCTCTTTATATGCATTCTCCACCATGATGAAACTTCCCCAAGAAACTGTTGAGACAGGTTGACCATTTTACAAGGCTCATTGCTGATATGAACATAAAATATGAATATGGTTTAATAGTCGGGAAAAATCAAAACAAGGACATAAAGAAATGGGTACAGTTGTGATCAGTCATGCTGATACAGAAGTAACTGCTAATTCTCACCTCTGTTATTGTGCCTTGCCAGGAACTGTTTCCCTGTTAGAGAATGTTCCACTAGAAATGAAACAGCCCACTCTAACTTAACTATAATATAAGAAAATTAGGAAATATGACACTTTCTGATAACTCATATGTTTTAGTCTAACTTTGTACATGATATTGTTCCTCATATGTCTTATAGTAGACCCCTGTGCCATAAAAGCTTTATTTAAGAAACATGTTTCTTCTATAAAACGAATGGTGATACAATTACAAATGAATCAAAGATTTGATTCATATGATTAAAACCAGTGGGGAATGAAATAGTTAAACCAACCATTGCTCTTCAAGTAAGGAAAACAATTTGTTTGCACCAGACCATGACCAGGTCATGACTGTGTGGTTATGTTAAATTTACTGTAAGTTTCAAAAACTGGTTTTTGCCCCAGAGATAATTATTTCTGAGAACTAAAAGATATTTTCAAAATAGGCAGGGTGCTGCCTGGTAAATAACTAACTGCTTTTTTCCACTTCTGTCCACAAGCTTGCTCTTGCTACATAGTAAAGGATGTGGGTTTTTCTTTATAAACCCCGAACTACCAGAACTGGTGGCTGACTCTCTCCCGAGTAGAGTCAGTCCTGGCCGGTCATCCGAAGAAAGTTTCCTTTTGACTCTCCAGACCTTTCAGTGTCTGTTCGATTTTGGGCCTGGGGTCACGTTCCAATTCACTGTAATCTAAAAGAAACCTTTCCCTCCCATACACTTTTCTGGTTGGGTGTTTTGGCCCAACAGTGAGAAGGTTGCTGCTACACATACACAGAGGTTTCAGTCTTAGGGATGAGCATCTTAAATGATAGGAAATATGAAACAGACAGTGGATATAATCCTAACCCTTTCTCTTCTCCAGCAGGACAATTCTCTGTTGTATTCTACATGGATACATAAGGGTCCCTCGTGGTAACTTAGTGTGTTAACACACCTTGACTTTCTATCCTAATCATATTTCCTACTTCTTAAGTTCTGTTTAAGGAAACCTTCTCTCAATAGATTGATTACCTATGTTCAAATCTTTTCCTAGTGTCTCCGTCCATAGAAAACATCCAACCAAAATATTATGATAAAATAAATTTGGAAAATATCAGTTTAACTATGTTTGGTTAACATGATTTTTGTTACAAGATTTTTAGTCTTTAAAATGCTAATTTAGTGTTCACTATGACCCTTCAAGAAGACAATAAAGGGACTGGGGAGATGGCTCTCAGTTAAAGTACTTGTAAAAAAGTTTGATAGCCTGAGTTCCCATCCCCAGAACCCCCAAGTAAAGCTGGAAACCATAGCACATGTCTATAATCCCATCATACCTGCGGTGACGTGGGAAGTGGAGAGAAGAGAATCCCTGAAAACTTGTGGGACAAATAAACTGGCAATTGCAGCAGTGAACAATAGATGCTTCCTGAAAACACAAAGGGAGGTGAGGACGGACACCTGAGGTTGTCCTTGACCTTCACGTGTGCTCTGCGGCACACACACACAGCATTCACACACACACAGTATTCACACACACACACACACACACACACATACCCACACAAAAATTTTAAGAAGTATTTGAAATAAAAGGAATGTGGAAATTAAAACTCCTAATATTTGAATGTAAACATTGATACGCTCATGTCAACTTTCAGAATTAGCCCCTTATGAAATGCCTTAAGGAGAGTCAAACTATTTTTTCTACTTTTCTAATATTTTAATAAAGAAAAATATAAGTTTGGTAAAGATACAGAAGTGAAGGTAGAAAAAGAAAAGGATTTTGAAATGTATCAAAGTATTAGCACTTTTTGTTCTAACAAGAAGCAAGAAGAGGTCACACTTAAGATGTCAATCCCTAAGAAGATGGTCAGTGACGTATCCCAAGGGAGAACATCAAGTGGCCTAACATTCCTTGGAAAATTACATACAACCTCCATTGGAGGATGGTGCCATGTGTTCTTCAGTTGAAAAGAGCAAGCTTACCCCCTCTTTAATTACTGTGCTGGGTAGTGAAATTAAACCCAGCAGGTAAGCACCTCCTATCCAGATTTCTGGAGCTGTCTCATGCTCTGGTTAATTGTATCAGCCTGTGGAGGATGATTAGCATAATTAATCTTACCCTGTGATTACCCTGAGGAGGAAGGTGTGCTGAATTGCACAGTTGTGATGGGTTGACTGAGTGACTGTGCCTGTTTCCAAGTGGCAAAGTAGTATGGGTAAGAGAAAAAAACACAGTCATCCGAGTGACTATGGAAATGGCCTTCCTGGGATAGGAGATGAGAAGAGATAAAGTCTGCTCAAGTTGGGGCTCAAAGACCAGATGTGCTACTGATCTTTATATAGCTGCAGAATTCCAGATTTCCTCTTGGATGGGAGTTCTTTAAGGGCCTGTATGTATAGTAGTTATCTACTCACCACTAGGTCAAAGCACCAGGCCAGAAGTAGCTTATGGAAGGAAAAGGTGTATTTCCAGCTTACAGCTTCGAGGAGAAATTTCATCATGATGGGGAAGGCATAGTAAGAGCAGACATCAGGTGTTACATCTCCACAGCAGCAGAAAGGAGATAGAGTAAGTTAGCTAGCACAGGGCTGAACTATAAAATCCTAAGGCCTGACCCTAGTTATATACCTCCTCTAGCAAGGCCCCACCTCCCAAAGGTACTGTCAGCTGAGGACCCAGCATGAGGCTCAACCCCAAATACACCAGGCTATGGGATCTTCCTACATGCAAACTACCCCAGTATTTTTGTTTCCTAGAGTTCTCCTGTGACTTGGTGCAGACATGGACCTCCTATTAGTTTAGGGTAGAGCAAGACATTTAGGATAAAATCGAAAAACCAAACATGAGAAAAATAGAATGGGGTCAGGAAGGAAAGCAGAATGAAGCTAAGAGAAAGGGGCAGTCGGGTGTTAGGGGAGGAGGCGAGATGAGGGACAGAAAGAATCAGAATCCTAGCGGTGGAAAGGTCTTGGAGGGCAGGGGGAAGGGCGGGTAGGAGGAGAATTACACAAAACTAATGATACCAAATCATTACCATAGAAAACTTCCTTCTGGATGGCATACTCCAAGATACAACTCTCAATAAGGGAGATGGCCCAGAAAAGGGGTGCCCAGAAAATGGTAGAAAAAGCTTAATCCCACAACCATAGGTTCTAGCTAGTAAATCCCAGGGCCAGAATGAAGTTACTCCTTACAGTCAGGGAGACCCATGAAGTTCCTAAAACAATGTAAAAACACTTGTTTACCTGCCAGAGCTAAAAGGTAAGACCCTATTGCTAAAGACACCACCAGCTGCTGTTAGAGGATATTGAGGACCATACTGGAACTGGCTAGCCCTCACATTGCTGGAAAGTTCTCGGGGAGCTGCTGGGAGATAATGGCCACCAACAGCATGAGTAGACAGGAGATCCTGCAAGATATGAAATCAACCAGCAGGGCAAGAAGTGCACCACTGTAATAATACAGCCTATGCAGGTAACCAGCTGTTCTCGGATTGGTCACGAGTCCTGATCAGTGGGACAGAACTCATACTAGGTATTGAGAGCCAAGCCAGAATCCCAAGGATAGAAACCTTATAGACTCCGGACTCCAGAGAGAAACTCCACTGCTCTTTGGCTAAGAAGAGTGGGTATACATATCAAAAAGTCTCTCAAGCCAGGGGTGCACATACCTTTAATTCCAGTACTGGGGGGGGTGGAGAAGTAAGAGGATTGTCATGAGTTAGAGGCCACTGAGATTACATAGTGAATTCCAGGTCAGCCTGGGCTAGAGTGAGATCTTACCTGGAAAAAAACAACAAAAAATCTCTCAAATAACTATCCTTACCCTTTTTAATCCAAGCTGCTGTCAATCTTGGTGGAAGAATATGTTTTCTTTCACAGATGGCAGAGAATACTGTGGTGATAAAAGGTAGCCAACTGCATACCACAAAACACACCACCTCTATCACATCTGCCAGGCCCAGGAGACATTGAAGAGAGAGAGAGCAGTGACATGAGTACTGCTCTCACTGCTAGCCTAACAGGCAGCTCCGGGGAAATAGCAACAGACACTGCAGTCACTCAAAATTCATCCAATCAGAAATCCAGAGGCTACATAGAATTCGACCCTAAATCAGACGTGCCTGCCGTGGCTCAGGGACCACTGTGGAAGAAGTGACAGAAAGATTGTAAGAGCCATAGGGTGGGTGAGAATATCCCGAGGCATGGTCCCACCCCCCAACAGAGATTGAGGGCTTCATGACCAGACACTGAATATCACTATCTCCACTGAGGGGGGGGGACATCAGTGGAATGGGGGCAGGGGAGAGGGATATAAAAGTTTAACTACAAAAAAAAGTCAGAGAAAGATAAATTGACAGAAAGATGGATGGGTAAATAAATCAAAAGGTAAATAGAATGATACATCACACTTACCATATGCCAGGTGTGGTGCCCTTTCTTTGATACAAGGATTTACTACAGCTCAGACTGACCTAGAACTCACTCAGTAGCCCATGCTAGCCTTGAACTGATGGCAATCCTCCTATCTCAGCCTCTGATCATGGTTGTACCTGGGGGGTCTGTCTACCACACATTTGCCCTCCCTCTGTAGAAGATTCTAAGGAAAAATCCTAAGAGAGTCTTCGTGTTCTTCAGCCCATGTTCTCAGAGTAGAACGAAAGGCTAGAGAAGGGCAAGGTGTCTCCAATTTTACTTATTCCTTCATTATTTCATTTAACCACTATTTAAAGCACTTACTCTCTGTATCAGACATTGAGTTATAATAATGAACAAAACAGTCATATTTTCTGCCCTTGTGGAATATATTTTTGGCATGTGTGTGTAGTATTATGTGTATTATGTGTATGTGACATGTGGTATGGTGTGTGTATGTATCGAGTATGAATATGAGTATGCAGATGTATACACCCACGCGTATGTGGAGACTAGACTAGTACATTGGGAATCCTCCTCCATCAATCATATTTCCTTGAGAAAGAGTCTCTCACTGAACCTGGAGCTGCCATTTTTGGTCAGACTGGCGAGATCCAGCAAATTTCCCATTTTGGGCCTCCACGGGATTGTTGTTACAGGCACACGTGGCCATACCCAGCTTTTTACATGGGTGCTGGAGATTGATCTCAGGCCCTCATGCTTGTGCAGTAAAGCTCTTTACCCACTGAGACATTCCCCCCATGGAATTTAGATTATAATACAGACACTGATGAGAATGGTTTTATAAATACAGTCTTATGATCAGCTTCAAATGTTAAAAACTTTGATATAAAGAAAAGTTGTGACCAGGCCTGCCTGTAATACCAGCTAGCCAGAAAGCTGAGGCTGGAAGATTGTGCGTTTGAGTGCAACATGGGCTTTGTATTGAGATCCTGTTTTAAAAAGAAAAGAAGTTACAACCAGATGCTTGACCGAGCTTCAGCAGTCAAGAAAGGTTTACTATTTGAGTTACTGTCCAAGTAGGAATGAATTAACCAACTGAATGTAGTACAAAGACATGCATTCTAGCCAGTGGGGAAAAAATCATGTGAAAAATATCTGGGTGAGTGTGTGTGGGAGGGAGGGAGGGAGGGACAGAGAGAGAGAGAAAGAGAGAGAGAGAGAGAGAACAGAGCCTGCAAGACTAGACAGTGTGAATTAGGCTGGAGTACCTTCAGGGAAGCATTTCTTTGAGCAGATGGGCAAGGTAGATCTTCAGCTAGAAAAGATGAATGAGGATCCAATCATGGTTCAGCGCTGGGTGAAGACAAAATTATCTCAAGGCAGGCAAGTGTGCTGCAAAAATCACCTAGAAGGAGACATTACGGGGTCAGGAGCCTGTATGGAGTACAAAGTGTCCAGGAGGAGAGGCTCGAGAGTAACTTGATGATTAAAGTAAGGGTGCTGGAGATCTTCTTCATTTGATGTCAGCTGCAAAATCAGGGTCTTCAAAGAGCCTTCAGGATTCAACAACCCTTTTGACAGTCACATCATTAAAGAGGTTAGAAAGACAAGTCCCTGCCAATCCCACTTTCCTGTATAAAGAGAACATTACTGCTTTTACTCGTCCACCCCAGAGTGAAAGAGCATATTGGTCAGTTAGCAAACACTTCTGTCCCTGGCAGCATCAAGCAGCGTGTGTCTCTGGTTTTGCCAGTGAACACAGTGGTTGGCTCAACTTTAACATCCTATAGTTTACAGAGAAACGAGATAGGCCCCTTAAGTAGGTAATTGCAAATATGAATCACTGTAAGGAAAGCCATGAAAGTGTCACTGGGAAGGTCACCCAATCTGAGAAGTTGGTGATAGTAGGGAGCATAGAATGAGCCCTTTAAACTGAAACCTAATGATAAAGGAAGGCTAGGTGGGCAGAGAGGCTAATGCCAGGGTTAGAATGATTGCATGCAGGTCATGTGTGCATGCATATGTTCTGGGATGAAAGGCACTGTGAAATACATGCAACAGAGTCTATCTGTACCTGCAGAATGGATACCCATTGAGAAAATTAGCAGAACAGGCAGACCTATAAATCCCTGAGAGCCGGAGAGCTGAGGTTAGAAGATTGTGAGTTTGAGTCCAACCTGAGCTCTGTATTGAGGTCAGGGTGACTTCTACAGAGAGGGGTGAGGCCATGGTAAAGAATCTCATCCAAGAAAAAAAAGGATGAGTCCAGAGATGTTCAAGCCAGAGAATAGCAAGACCTTGATCTTCATGCTCTGGAGCGCTGCATCTTGCTGTAGGTTAGGACAGGAATTCTTGTTCCAACTGGTCTGTGACTTATTCTGAGGGAATGATATGTGTCTAATAGTCATGAGAAATATGGGAAAAGAAAAGGTGTCCTGACAGATCCTTTGGCTGTGTGGCTCTAAGCAGCTTGTGTCTCTCCCCAAATCTCATCTTCTGGAATTTGTCAAATATTTGTTGAACTCTTGGAGATGAATGCACTTGGTTTTTAGCTATGAGCTTTGGCTGGAGTGGAGCTATCTCCCCGACCCGTTTAAAGGGCCTCTTGAAATAGGCCCTTTAAAAGGGCATCTTTTAAAAATGCAATCTTACAATATTAGATAGGACAGGGAATAAAACCACATCCATTTAAAATCTGACAGAGAAGCAAGGAGGATAGCTCCCTGTCAGTGTAGTGATGGGATGGAGATGGGTTTTGTTGAGATATTAGTCGCTTTTGAGTTTCTCAGCTCTTTCGAGGGAGATAAAATACCATCACATAGAGTGATAATGTACAGGGATATGTACAACAGGTAAATTTCAGCAACATTCACATATGCAGTTTGTGTCTCAAGGCTGTCTTTCTGAATCATGTTCACTTTTCAATCACACGATCCTGCCAGGGGGCAGGCAAAATAACCCAATGTGTCTGAATAAGAGAGAAGGAAGTAGAGTTGGTGTCTTAAGATTCCATGTGGAAATGGAAGCAGCAAAAAGCCACCATCTTGCTGTCTTTGTTGCCAAGAGGCAGGTGACCGCTGGAGAATGGTCAGCAGACATCCATTCTCTCAATCACTCATTGGTGGCATTTTCTAGTGAAGGCCAGACAGTAAATCATTTGGTCATTTGGGTTGTATAGACTTTGCTTCTAGAAATCAGCTCTGCATTTATAGCATGAAGGTAGTCATAAATAATATTTTATAGCACCATAAAATGACTTATAAAACCAGGTAGTGGGCCCCATCTGACCTATGGTTGCTAGTTTGACAATCCTACACTAATTATCTTTGGAGTTGCTTTCTCCTGAGAGACAGAGGAGAGAGATTAAAAGGGTTATGGAGTCAACAGATGTGGTCTTGAAGCTGGTTCTGGCTTCAAGGTGCATGACCTTGAGGTGAACGATTTGCCCTCCTGAGGTTCTGTGCAGCACATCTTGCATTACTACCCAGCATTCTCTTCTTCTTGAGACAGCAGAGTCTTGGAAAACCTATTTATTTGTAAGGAGAGAGAGAGAGAGAGAGAGAGAGAGAGAGAGAGAGAGAGAGAGAGAGAGAGAGAGAGAGAGAGAGCATAAGGGTTCTCTCCAGGGCCTCTAACCACTGCAAATGAACACCAGATGCATGTGCCACTTTGTTCCTCTGGCTTCTTGTGGGTATTGCGGAATTGAACCTGGGTCATTAGGTTTTTCAGACAAATACCTTCACCACTGAGGCATCTCTCCAGCCCGTGAGTGAGCAGAGTTTTGTTGTCTTTGGTTGGTTGGTTTTTGCATGTGTTATGCATATATAGAACATGCATGTGTGTGGAGGCTGGAGGTGGATGGTGGGTGTTTTCCTCAATCACTTTCCATGTTACTTTTTGAGGTAGGGTCTCTCATTGAACCCAGAGCTCACTGATTTTGCTAGACTAGCTAGGAGCTTGCTCCAGGCACCTGCTTGTCTCTGCCCACTGAGGGTAGGATTCCAGCATGCTGCTGTTTGCAGCATTTACAGGTTCTGAGAATCAAAATCCAGGTCCTTCCTCTCCTCGGGTAAGTCCTTTTTGGTGGGGATATAACTCCCCCCACTCTCACCCCAAATCATACTGGTGGAGAGTTAGTCATCCCTGGATATAGAGTTAGATCATGTGACCTTGGCTGCAGAAACCCATTAACAGCCCCTCCTATTGGCAGAGATTGTTGCTTACATCTACTGGGTCAGGGCCAAGGATGATGCTGACTCTGTATAATGCACTGGTCATTGATTGTCTGTCCCCAAATATTAATACTACTGAAGCTTAGAGTCCCATTATAAAGTTAATTGGTAACAGTAGCATTCTTCTTGATAAATGTTCTAGAATGGGGTGGCCATTATATTTTATAACAGAATCTTAGATCACCTAGATTTCTAGATACTGGCGTGAGAAGATTACCACATGTGGTAGTTTGAATAATGTCCCCCAATAGATTCAAAAGTTTATTATAATTGTAAATTGTCTCCAGCCAGTTCTGGCTGGAGGAGGTGTTGTCACCTTGGCTAGATCCTAGGGTTCAGCCCTAAGGTGTTTCTGGGATGGGTCTGGAATTCTAACTTTACATATGCAAAAAGCAGTCTGAGCTCAAGCCTGGAGTTCCTCTTTTTGCTAGTTTGGAGTGTGCTTGCTTGCTTCTGGAGGTGCTGTTTCTCTCTCTCTGCTTGCTTCTGTATAAGGAAGCCAGCCTTTTTCCTTAACTTCCCCCTGGGTCTGTTACTTCAATAAATATTTTCCTCCCCCAAATTGTGCCTGGATTGGAGATTCATCCCAGCAACGTGTGGCTGACTATGACACCTCATACTTGAGAGTTCATGGAAGTGTTTATTGATTGATTACTAATGACCTTATTTCTCTCAACTGTGAAAGGAGAGAAGCAGAACGTTGGGAATGTTGTGAGGGATAAATAAACTTATGCAGAAGGTCTGAGTGTGGAGCTAAGAGGCAGAGCATATATCTACGTGTTTAGTATGAACAAGGACCTGACTCAATCACCAGCACCATAAAAAAGAGAGTGGGAAGGAAAGAGGGAAGGAAGAAAGTGAGAGATGGAGGTAAAGAGGGAGAGAGGAGGGGGAAGGGAGATATGGAGAGAGGGAAGGAGGAAACAGAGACAGAAGAGGGAATAGAGGAAAGTAAAGATGAAAAAGGGGAGAGACGGAGGAGGAAAGATGGATGGATGGATGGATGGATGGATGTCAGGCACATGAATCCCTTGGCGCAGTACCCAGGGTTAAAATGAGTTTAGGGTCCAAGAATGAACACACAATCCAAAGTATATTGGCAAGGCAATGTTGCCTTCTGCAGAAGGTACACAGCTCTAAAGAATTCAGACAGTCGAAGCACACCAGCTGGAAATGCACTAGGGTTTTTTACTCCCCACCTCAAGGGACCTGTGTTTCACAGTCAGAGCTCAACCTCACACTCTTGCACAATTGGTTACAATATAAAAATGATGTGATTACCTTGGTAAAGCTGAAGGAGTGGAAGATTTAGGGAACTTTTCACAAAAGAATGTAAATGTGCATAAACAGAAGAATTGCTTTCAAGGGTTGTTGATCTTGGCTTCAAGAATACAGCTACTCAGGAAGGGGCTTCCCATAGAACAGCATCCTCACAGAATTGAATCGCTCTAGATTTCTCTATCTTCTTAACCATTTGAAAGAAAAGACAGCATGCCTCTCCCTCTCATGTTTCTTATTCCAGTACCTGGTGAGTACTCAATTCAGCCACTGGTGTTGCTCTGTTGTATATTGTTAGCAGCAGTCATCAACGGGACATTGTCGAGCTGTCTATTCAGGGAAAATGAATCAATTTTAGAATTCAAGTCCCAAGAAGGTGGCTTTAGCTTAAGAAAAGGAAGTTTAGTTCAGGTTCAAGTTACAAGATGGAAACACATGAGCTCTTAGCTGAGATGGACATACCAGCATTGGGACTGGATCATGAGTTTTGGACTGAGTTCAGAGGCAGAGTAGCAGCTATCTAAGAAAAAGTCTTGATGAGACAGGCAATTCAGAAATGGTGAAACCAGACAAGTGCAATCCTAAGACTTTTGCCTTCTCCAATAGGAGAGAGGCTTTGGTAGTATTTCCCTGAAAATGGATGGAGTGAGTGTTGATCCATAGCTAACCTTTAGTAAGCACTGAGTGCCAGACAGGACCCTCTAATGGAAAGCTTCTTTTAATCCTCACCTTTACTCTATAATAAACACGTTAATGGAGCTATGCCTATTTTAAAGATAACATAACTGAGGCACAGAAAGTTTGGGTGTTGAGCCTGCTGAAGGATTCTCACAACATACAGTTCACTCAGTATACACGAGGGGAAAGAAGGATGTGCATTGACTCTGGGAGTATCTAGACCTTTCTACTATTAAGTAGTCCCTTTGGGTATAAGATAACCAGGGAAAAATTAAAAGAATAATCTTACCAACTAAATAGTGAAGTAATTAGATGAAAGTCAATACAACCAAGTTTTGCAGTTCCACGGAGCCAAAAGCATAGATTCAGAAGCCTTTGCCACTTAGCAATTTTGTAGACCTGTGGCCTCAGGCGAGAGATGTGACAGGAGAATCGATTCTCTGCCAGCTGATTAGTCGCTCGATACTTCCTGAGCCACCGACAGCAATCCTATCCCAGCCACAACCACAGAGACAGGGCCAACTGTAATGGGTAAGTAATCCACTAGAGACACTTCCTTTAGGGACACAGAGTTTCCAACCTTGTACATGCACATGGCTTGGGAAGGGTGTTTCCACTTCTTTTTCACATTGGCTACCCCAAGCGCCACACCAAACGCACTGTCACTACCATTAATGTCTTGAATAGACATTCAGTTCCCTTGATTTTGCAACTAGAAGAGGCATTACAGCTCATAGCTGCCCTTCAGTGTGAAGGTCAAGCACTCCACCCTGAACAAGACCAGGATTCTTCCCAGATTCCTCTTTGCTCCAGGATGTTTAAGGAGCCTGTCCCTAAGTACCGTGGACCCCACTGTCACACAACCTCTCCTGTCCACATAGCCCTCTCCTCCCACTAATGACAACTCCCATGCTCAGGTTTCTGGCTTTACTACCATAGCTTCTTCGGTGGTCACTGGACTCTGTGCTCTCTCTTCCCAAGATCATCAGTGAGCTTTCTGTACAGTGGGGCTGATGGTCCCTCTAGACTTTCTGAATATAATAGGACAAAACTAAGCTCATTAACATGACCTGACAATGCCTGAAGCCAATCCCTACCTATCAATTCTCCTGCCTCATCTCTGGGCTCCATCATATTGAATGATTTACAGTTCCTTCAAATATCTGCATCTTTTTACATGCTGTTTCTTTTTCCTGAATTATTTTTCATCCTTTATCCAAACTTACTAGAATCAAATGACTTATATCATTAGACTTAAAGACTCATATCAGGGTTCAAGTTCCTTGAATTGAGTGAGACATCTGTTCCACTCCATGATTGTGGCCTCCTGTTCTTTCTTACCTCTTGTGGTAATTTAACATTATTTCCATGAATTCTTCTATATGCTTCCCTTTAAAATTATTTTCTATTAAAGATGGATTGCTGCCCAAGAAAGCAAAAGACACAAGTGGAAACTGAAAATAGCTTTTAAATAAAAGCAATGTGTGAGGTGTGGTGGTGCACACCTCTAATCCCAGCACTTGTGACATGCAAGCAGAAGGATCAGGAGTCAAGACCAGACTCAGCTACACAAGGAGTTTGAGGCCAGATTGGGTGAGATGAGACCCTATTTCAAAAACAACAAAAATTCATATAACAAAGTAAGTAAAAGGAACAATGAAGGTCACAGAAAGGTACATTTGTGCCATACTAAACACTGGTTGAGAAAAGGTAAATGTATGGTAAGGTTCACCTCAACACTACCCTGTGGTTGCCTATCTCATGAAAATGCCAGTGCAGCTGAAGTCCACCTAGGACAAGTCAGAGCAGAGAGAAGCAAGATCATTCACACTCAACTGTGGGCTCCATTGAACTGGAACAGGTGAGGGATGAGGTCAAGACTGATTTTTGCATGAACATGGAGGCAGGATGCTGACTAGCTTACATAGTACTGAAAACTGCTAAGCAGGCTACTGCAGGAGAAAAGTCATCAACATCTTAACAAGCAGTGAATCCTGCAAGATGTAGTATTGCAACACTAATGCAATAGTGGCATGTCCATTATGGTAGTAACCAACTGCTTCTCTCTGGTTGGATTTAAGGCCTGCTCAACAGGACAGAATTCATGCCTGGTACTGAAAACCTAGTCAAAAGCCAATGGCTGGTAAAGTCCTAAGCCCCAGAGGGATGGTTCCTAAAACAAGCACACAAAAGGTGAGATGAAGAAGGAAAGAACAAAGGAGGTATGGAAGAGAGGGAGATAAGGAGGAAGGGAGGGAGCATGGTATGTGACTAGGGAGGGCTCCCCCGTGGTCCTGCCTAGAGAGTCCCTGGTCTCAGTTCTTATTTCTCACATGGAACTGCTTCACTTATTTCTTTTTTCTTAGGTGTATTACTTGAACTTTTGATTCATTTTTTAGGAATATGTCATCACAAATGATAGCAGCAAAAAGCTTTTAGGAGTGTGTCGTAGCCAGCCACACATTGCTGGGATGAATCTCCAAACTACCACAGAGTGTATTTATTCGTGGCTGAGCAGAAGTTACAAAGAAACAGCTCAAAGGAATAAATATTTCAGTGCTGAAATGGTTCTAAGTCAATAAGAAGGATGAAGAACAAGCAGAACCAGAAATGGCCAAAGGCTCTGCAGAGCTCATTTCTGGATAGAGCAATAGCCCAAGGCTGCCTCTCAGAATTCAGGCTGTGGATGTGTGTGATGGATCAACCTCTTCCATAGGATGCATGGCAGGTGTAGCTGTGGCTGTGGCAGTCCTAACAAGCTTAGTCCCTTGACATGAGCCTCAAACTTAAAGGGAGGGAGAAAAAAACACCCTGAATTTTGATCACAAACTGAAAAGACCCAGAGACTATTGAAAGCTGTGATACTCATGGGCATAGTTTATTATAGAAGAATCAGAGTAAAACCAGCTAAGGGAAGAGCCCAGAGGCAGAGCCCAGCAAAACTTCTAAATACGGAGCTTCTGTTGTTCTCTTGCCATGGACAGAACTACGTTTCTTTTTTAAAAAATATTTTGTTTGTTTTACTTGAGAGAGAGAGACAGAGAGGCAGACAGAGAAGAGAGAATGGGCGTGCCATGGTACTGCAAATGAACTCCAGATGCATGCGCTGTCTTGTGCATCTGGCTTTATATGGGCACTGGGGAATCGAACTCAGGTCCTTCTGCATTGCAGGCAAACACCTTAACCGATAAGCCATCTTTTCAGCCTGAACTACTTTTCTAACATCTCTGTGTGAAGCAATGTGCATGGAATATTGCCAGCCAGGTTGCTTACCTGAGACTACAGTTTAGGTTGAGTCTTACGTGGTAGCTTCTTCAGAGTTAGACCTGATGAAGTGGGGCTGATCATCAGTCTTTAGCTGCTCTGCAGGTAGAATTGAGACAGTACAGACCCAAGCTGCCATCAATCACCTTGTTAAATTGTCCAACAACCAAGATCCCCAGGCAAACAAAGACACTCCATCCAACATGGCATTTTCAGGGAGTCTAGGAAATATATCCCAGTAGCCAAGGGCAAAGACTAGATCTCTCTTTGGATAAGATTAATTCTCTACTAAAGAT
>PVHP010002168.1:7116-94290 GCA_004024765.1 Zapus hudsonius
GGAAGGTGGCTGTCACTTGTGCACAAGGCAGAACTGAGGGCACAGGATTTTGGCATGACATTTTAAGAGAGTCGTTCAGCCTGTCCTAAAAACTCACATCAGACTAGGTGACTTTTGGAAGACTTCCCAACTAGACGGCCCAGCAAGAACTCATAGACCTTGGCATCTACTGCTCCCTGTGCAAAAGATGAAACTTCAGCATAGAACAGACTGTTCTCAATAAAAGCCATGGTGGTGATTAAGTCAACATGCCACGCTGGGTGTGCCGTGCCATCTGGGAGGGCTCTGCGCACAGACCTGGGGGCACAGGGCGGACACACACAGCTGATGTTCCATGAAGAGAGTTCCAGCTGTTGTTGCGACACTTCCAGGAACCTGAACCCCAGGAACACCATCTCCGTTCACTGTGCATTTGATGTCTGCCCGCCTGTTTGATGACTTCCAAGAGAGCTGCCTGGTCTTAACCACACCCGAGACACTGCATGGCAGAGCGAGATGGGAAGGATAAAGGGTTCCTTGAGTGACAGGTATGCGGCATGTGATGTCAGACACAGCACTTAAGTTCCAGCCTGGGATCTAACACTCCCAACAAATGGCTACTTCAGGGGTGCCCTGAACACCGATTCACATTCCCATTTTAAAGAAGCTCCAGGAGGCTTGGTGACTCACCCACAGTGTGGGAGCGAGGTGCACAGTGAGAATCCAGGTCTGACTCTGAAGCCCCTGTAACATACATGGATTTTACCTCTGCCTCCCAGATTTACTTCAAACCCTCTTCAAGTTCAATTTGCTAACTTGCCAACTAATTTGAAACCCAGTCCTCTCCTAAAAGGGACTCTTCCCCAATATGTAACTGATCTCACCAAACCTGGCACCAAGACCCAGGAAGAAAACACAAAAGGATTATACTGAACTGGGCACAGCTGCACAAGAGAGTCAAACACTCTCTCCAGACATTCTTAATTCTCATGGGTCCTGAAAGCAACCATGCAAGACCCTGATGGAAAGCGTCCTTCCATTGCTTTGTTTTGAGAAGCTAGATGTCTGAATCTGCTCTTGGTACAGACCTAGACTTCCAATAAGATTTCATAAATATTTGATGAAGAATGGGTAGGATGAATTGGTTGAATTCAGACTGCTAGGTCATGTTTTGGTTATTTTTTCTTTTGTTTGAGACAGGGTCTCACCAAGCTGGCCTTGAACTCACTAAGTATTCCTCCCGCCTCAACTGCCAAATGCTAAGATTACAGCTGTTAATTATTACATATACAATTGTTACTCAGTATCTTAGGGGTTTCTTCTAGAACTCTCTAGATACCAAAAGCCAAGGATACTCATGTTCCTTACAGAACAATGTGGAGTGCTTGCAGATAACCTGTGTCCATCCTCCTTAGACTGTAAACCATCTCTAGGTGATGTAGACTTCCTAATACAATGCAAATGTTAGATAAGCAGTTATTATATTGTATTGCTGAGGGGACAATGTCACAAAGATGTCTATACAATTATAGTACAGATACAACCATCATAAAATTGACTATATTTTTGATCTACAGTTGGTTAATCCCTGGACACAGAGGCCCAACTGCATATATGTATGTACATATGTGTATAGACAATGAATAGAACTGGTTTTAATTATTCTAAAGAAGACAGAAGATGCTAAAGATGTGCTGTGAAGTCAACCTGATATGGCTTTGTGAAACCAGCCAGTTCAGGTCCCTTCATTTTAATAGGTGTTTGTTGCAGCCGGTAGAGAAAAGTGCTGAGCTCTGTCAGAAGATTCAGGTGACATCTAACTTAAAGAAATCAAATAAATTAAATTGTGCTTCTGGTCCCCAGTTTCTGTCCAATGAGGATGATTATAATACCACACAGGGCTGTTAAGGTCAAATGAGGCTATGCACAGAGAGAGCTTTGTGAATGAATACTCCATTGGGGCTTGGCTCAGCTACACTTACATAGGACATTAAAATAAGGAGCTTCAGTAGATATGTCTGAGTCTTGTTAAAGGAATCTGGGGACAGGTACAGCTGCTTCACAGACATCTCTCCTCCTGTTCCTCCCACCCTAGAAAGCCCATATTACACTCCAGGCACTGTACCTGAATTCCAGACAGCAGACAGGAAGCACAAGACCGTTTTCAAAACTCCAAATAACAACTGTATTGGGATATCATTGGCAAAGGCCGAGTCACACAGACACACCACCTATCTACAAAAGTTGCTGGGAAATGCATTTTATTTTATTTTGGGGTTTTTCGAGGTGGGGTCTTGCTCTAGGCCAGACTGACCTGGAATTCACTATGTAGTCTCAGGGTGCCCTCGAACTCAGGTGATCCTCCTACCTCTGCCTCCTGAGTGCTGGGATTAAAGGCGTGCACCACCACGCCCAGCTGGAAATGCATTTTAATCATTTTAATAGTTAGATATCAGAAGGCAACTAGCAGTCTGCTGAGTACAATATATAAGCTATCTTCATTAAATAATTCCTTAAGTATGCACTCATTAATGCCTTGGCAGGCATCAGGTACTGGTGTAGGTATTAAGGATATAAAGCTGACATATGTTAGATTTAGAATCCCACTGTTCCGTGTACAAGGTACCATATTCTATCTGGTCAATCAAGCTGTTTAGTGTCCAAGTCCTAATTCCTCTCGACCCCAGTCTCTTCTACAAATATTCAAGTTTCAGCTTTTCCTGGGTCTTCTGAGCCTCCCTACCCTGTCTACTGAATAGGCTCTGAGTTTTCACCCTCATGCTACCAGAGTCACCCTTCTGTTTAAAATCCATTCAGGTGATCTATTTATCCAGGAAAAACACACTTTCATTACCTTGCTCCATACTGCACAGTCCCCACTGACCTCTCCTTGCATCATCTCTCATCACTCCTGTCCCAGGGTTCCCCACAGCCAGGGCAGAGAAAGTCTGAGATCCTTCCCAAGTCATTCTCCCTACTTCCCCATCTGACTGATGCCTGATCTTTATGTGAGATGCAGTTAAACCATCACCAACTCCAGGAAGGCTTCTCTAAACTACGATACACACTTCTGAAACCTCATCTCCACAATGCAGGGACCTGATTGTCACTTGTCCCTTGTAGATTGACTTTCACCTCTGAATTCCCACTATGTAGCACATTGCGATAATATCCATTCATTCAATTACTCCAGAGGACATCTGTTTCCATGCTGGCTCCATGGCCCCCCTCACATAGACTTTATTTTCTTAAAGGGACCCAACAAGAGCTAAAAGGAAAGGTGGGAAAAAAAGATGCAATGAGAAATAAAATGGGTAATAAAAGGAAGGAGAAAGGTAACAAAAAAGGAAGAAAAAGGAAAGGGTAGAAGGAAAGAGTCCCTCAGTCCTCCGGGGGGTGCACCAGCTTGTTTACCCTCATGTCAGGCCCCCAAATATTTACAGACTATTGTCATACTCCTATTCGTTTTTCCCTTTTCTTAACTTGAAAAGTATTTTTAGACATTTCTCCCCCAAATATTCTCAAATGTCACTTCTCTACATCATCTTACTTTCCAAGGTTGGTTCTCTTAATAACAACCATTTCTCCTATAAAATTAAATGCTTTTTTGTGTGTCTTAGAAAGATGAAACTTAAAGCATATCAGCAATTGGCACCAAATGGAAAGGCTGAGAGTTCAAAGGTTTAAACCAGCCTTTGGAGGGACTCAGCAACACAGGACCCTTTAAGAAGCCTTGACAGGAATGTTAATTATTTAAGCAAAGTCATGCATGACACACACACTCGCACCCAGTGTCTGGTCAAACTTCAACAACAAATGAAACTTGAGGTCTCCGGCTCATCTTTCTGCTCCACGGAGCTCCAAGACTCAAGTAGGATTAGTGCCAAGGACCTATTTCTATTCAAAAATAAACCATTAGAGAAAGCACCACATTCTACTCCAGTAGCTGTCCATGTCTGGCAGGTCCCCTCAGCTGCACAAACTGGGACCTTCTTCCTTGACAGACATGACCGCACAGAGCTGCTGTGAAGAGGTTCTGTGCATGCTCTACGTGCTGATGAAAAATGGCAATACCTTCATCGCCATGTGCCTGGAACAAAACTCACCCTCCTCTAAAAAACAAAAATCAGGGAAATGTTTTCTGAAACCCCCAAGGATCCAAGTACTGAAGCCGTCCTTCATCCATTCAACAAAGGAGGCAAGGTTTCGTGTGAATGGGAGAGGCTGGTGGGAGATTCACTCCTCTGTCTTATGAGCACCCAGGGTCTAGTGGGCAAGCTCTTCTATTAACACTGATGACCCAGTGTAATCCATGCTATGACCCATGGGACTTTGTGACTCAGAGGGGAGAATAATAATGCTATGACATTAGGAAAGTCTTCTTGGGTGAACTGATGCTTGGCTCCATCACCTAAAATGTCATTTGCTGTGCTGAGGAAGGGTCTGCAGAGAAGGCAGGGTGGAGGGGGGATAAGGACACTCCAGGCAGAAGAGGCTACCTGAGCAATTATCCAGACTTATCGAAGGACAATGAATCTAAGAAAAGGGGCTCAACACCACTGGAGGAGAGCCCCTGGAAGGGTCTGAAGGACACTCTTTGCCTCAGATTGATTGTAAAAGCCTACATGTATGTGCTCAGCTGTCTAACTGTGCAAAGCAAAAGTGGTACTTGGAGCAGGAAGTTTTGAAGGAGAGGATGGGAAAGAGTGACCTTGATCACAGGGCACCATATGCTTCTGCCTTTGGGTCAAGTGCCACACTGGGGCCCCTGTTCCCTCAGGAAGCAATAGTTCATAACAAGATCCTAAGGAGGAAGGAGGCCAAAACTCAGATGATGGAGAGGTAAACCGTAAGCTTAAGTCATTTCATATCTCCATTGTGAGCAGCAAGGAGTGTTCTGTCCTGTGATCTCTTACTGACACGGGAAATCCAAGCATGGATAAATCACACGAGACAGAGACCACTAGCTGGCTACTGTGCATCAGGTCTTCCTTTTACTCAGGGTGGCACTGTGCCTGGCTATAGCTGAATGTGGTCATGTGACCAAGTTCTGATCACTGAGATATAAAAGGAAGCATTACATGGAATTCCATATAAGCTCCTAAAAAGGTAGGCAGAGAATTGGCACATGTCTTATTTGTCCCTTACCATACTATTTTGTTTTTCTGCTTGGAATGCTGGCATGATGGATGAAGCCCCAGCAGCGAGTTTTGTAACCCTGAGGATGAAATTTACATACAATGGATGCAGATGGAAAAGAAAGCTAAGAGGAGGGGAGGGTTTCACAGGTTCCCCCATCTCCCTACCTCTCACACAAATGGAAATAAAATGCTAAATTGTAGGAACTATTACATCTGGGTTTATCCTAAAAGAAATGCCAATTCTTTCTGAAAACATATTTGTCTCTTTGGGAAATCAGAATATGCATTTTTTTCCCTTGGTTTTTTCAAGGTAGGGTCTCGCTCTAGTCCAGGCTGACCTGGAATTCACTATGTAGTCTCAGGGTGGCCTTGAACTCATGGTGATCCTCCTACCTCTGCCTCCCGAGTGCTGGGATTAAAGGCGTGCGCCACCATGCCTGGCTTCAGAATATGCATTTTAAGAAGAGCATGTCCTAGGTAATGTGAACATTCATTCCCCTGGCATTGCTGCTCCTTCCCCCTGCCAAAACTGTCAAGGAAGGATTACCTAAGGGGGCATGGGGCAGCAGCTAGGGAATTCATAAGGGAGGCAGAGTTCTTAACTGGCTTACTGCTGCTTGCTCATATGCTGGGTAACAAGTGTTGGAATTTGAAAAGGAAGAAGAAAGAAAATATGAGCAGAGAACATAAGGTGTTTTTCAGTTAGACTTACATAACCCTAAATAATGGATGTCAGTCAATGAGAAAAATGAGTAAATAAAAATTGGTAGAATGTTACAACAGAATTCAAGGGCTGCAGTGCTCTGGAAATCCCTATGACGAAAGGCAGTAAGGACTGCCCATCAGGGAAAGCAAGTCACAAGTGACGAGAACAAAGTTAGAAGCTCGGATGGCCGGAGCAATGGAGTGACAGACAGACTCTTGCAGTGGGTATGTTTTGAAGACATACAATCAAATGACGCCATTTTCTTCTCAGCAGCCTTCTACCATCAGAAGCTTGAAGGGGAGCAGGTAATAGGAGAACAGACTGAGGATGGAGTGGGGGTCCTCCCCCTTCTGCACCTTTGGGGGGAACATGAGAGGGGAAAGACAGGCTTGTGGGCATCATGGATGCCTATCCTCCATACTAGGCTAAAATTCCAGGAAGATGTGTGGGGGGGAGGTCCTAAATAGTGTATGTTAAGGAGAAAGCAAAAACCACTTGAGGCATGAACAATAAATACTTCCCACTAGGCACCGGGGCAACAGGGAACATCCCACAGCAAGGACTCCTACAGGGACATAAAATCCCAACATACTCAGATAGGCAGGTGAGTACAGGTGGGCTCAGAGCACTCCAAGCCTGTCCCTGGCTCTCAGGACACCAGAAGGAATGAATAGTGGCAGTGGATATTAGCCACACTTTTCATTGTATATTCAAAGGCAGCTGAAGGTCCATCTCCAAGCTCATCAGCCAGGGGTTTCTTTAATAGACACCAGCCCCTGCCAGGGGTGCAGAGGCCAGTGTGCCTGGGGCCGGGGTCCCCTCTGGCTTCCATTGGCCCACCCCAACAAAAATCAGGCTTAAAAGATGTTACATGTTCTCAACACACCCACAACATAGTGTCCGCAACTTCCTTGTATTTATACTTATGTGGACCTTTTTTAAAAGTTTTCAAAGGCTATCTAAGGAATCGTTTTTGCTTTTTTGAAATGCAACTAAAATTAGGGGAAGAGAAAAAGATTTACTTCTTCCTCTCTTCTCATTAATCAACCTCCGATTCTTTCACCACAGCCATTGAGCACTTAGAAACATTTGAAAATATTTCTCAACAGAGTGGGTCCCGTAGACTTTTTCCACAAGGCATCAGGATCAAATAAATAAAAGGCTGACACAGATCCCTCAGGATTACTGAGTGACCAGGAGTTAAGATAACTGGGCTTGAATTGGGGCTTCCACTGGGCCCATCCAATAATAAATAACAGAGCGTGCTTACTGAATGTTTCTCGCGTGCTAAGAAACACGCCACCACTTTACATCACACACACTCATCCTCACTGTCCTGTGAATGAAATTCTGGGGCTCTAGGGAAAATCTGGGGCTTCTGTTTTATGCAGCCCCCCCATTATGATCACTTTTCTCTTCAGCTTCCTGAGAGCTGAGCCGTGCTATCAGAATGACCTGTGTTTTTCTGAACTCTTCCAGGGGTTCTCTGGCAGCAGGTACATCTGTGGCAATGTCCCTTCAGGTCAGGTGTGTGTGGAGGCTCCGGGAAGCCAAGCTCTCCACAACTTTGGCATTCTGGCAAGGTGAGCAGTGTAAGCATCACTACCGACTGGAGCCAAAGCACTGTGGGGTCAGGCCACAGGGCAAGGGCATGGGCATCCTGGGGTGGCACTGCTCTTCAGGCACAGCCCTGTGGACAAAGCTTTAGAGTGATCGTCATGGGCTATGCTTTGAGTGAGCGGCTTACTAGCTGACAACAGCAGTGTCCTTTCCTCATGAATGAACTGAGACTTCCCTGAGAGAGCTGCCAACCCCCATCCAAAGCCATTGCAGAGTGGCACCCACATCTGGGCTCCTGAAAATACTGTTACTAACTATGCATGCCAGGATGGTCACCTAGCCTTGAAAGTTCGGCTCTCACCTCAGTGGGCACTCAGGATGGGGGTGGGGGGTAAAGTGAGCTAAGTTCCTGTCTAGTCCTAAGGGAAAGAAAGATGATGTTTGGACATCTTAGCTGCCCTCCAAAAGAAGGAAAAGCAAAAAGCTCACAACACAGGAAGCAACTGACTTTATTCCCCCTGCTTTGATTTATGCCTGCTTTCAGCTCACAATCATTGTTTTTAAATTAATATTTTAACTGTGTCTCCTAAGAAAAAGGAGGGATAAGTTATCTGCTTTTAAAAAGAAAATAAGTCCAAAGGGCAAAGAATCTGCCCCCTGTGAAATTAATTCTCTTCAGAACGGCTATAAATAAGATTTCTGATTCTAAATTGTGATAAGATTATCTGAGGGAGAGAGGAATTGACAAAAAAAGACTGCCAAAGAAAAAATTTATACCCACATTAGCAAACTCCCCAAAAGTATCTGCTCCTTTCAGTTAAGAGGATTTTTTTTTTGGCATTAAAAGCTCCTTTTCGGTTTGAAATAAAGTAAAATTAATATCTGTAAACCTATTTAGACATGTGAACTGAATTTCACTTACTCTGGCTGGGCCTCTCAGAGGTCCGGTCTGCTAAGCCCTTCCGCTTCTTTTCTTTGGCTTGTTCTCACCCACTGACCCTGGAGTCCAGCCCGTCCTGGCACTTGACAGTTAAGTCACTAGTCACCAGAGCCAAGTCATTCTGACTTTGCAGGATCTGGGGTAGCTGATCACCATTCCATACCAAGCCCTCACACCAGCCTGCCTCACCTACATGTCTCTTTCGTGACTGGTGACTTCTTGGGGTTCTCCTCAACTTGACAGAATCTGAGTCATGCTCTGGGAACTCTGTTGGCATCTTTTCCTCAGAGCTCTCACCCAACCTCGGCATGTATTTAAAATTGAACGTGGATCAAACTGCTGTCTGCCCTGAGTGCCGATTCTCCACCTTTTCCAAAATGACAAAATTATGCTAGGAATGTAGACTTCCAAATTAAAGACTACACTGTCCAGCCTCCCTTACAGCTAGGTGTGTTCGTATGATCGTGCCTGGCTTCAAAGGTTTTGGCTGCGTCTGTTCTCTCTTTTCTCCATTTCCACTTCTCTGTAGATGAGACACAGACACATTGATAGACCACCCTGACCTTGCTTAAAATCAGTTCTGTGGAGCAACAGGGTAGGAGTCTGAAGCTCTGACCATGATTCATGCTGGCACTTTTTTCATAAAAAATCACTGTCTGGAATCTTCATTATAACAGCCAATTTATACACTGACTATCACACCACAGCAGTCGTGATAATAATCCACTGCACCCTGAAACCTAGAGACTGGATCCATGATGCAACTAGCACAAATTCAACCTAAACTGTGACTTGTTCCCCAGTATAATTTCTTCCCAATTCCACTCTTTGGCTGGTCGGGGGTGGGGGCAGAGACACAGCATCTAGTTTCACATTCTCAGTGCTTAAAACCATCACATTATTTTTGAGTTCATCTCCTATGGGCCCAATTCCAATCCATAGCGTTCTTTCAAGCCCTCAAAACTATGTCTGCCCTAAATATCCAACCATCACCCCCATGATATCCACATTCTGCCTAAAGGGCCTCTCATCTGTCTCTACTCAGTAGAAGCCACCATGGGCTTGGGCACTGGACACCATCTCTAATCACAACCATGACTAAGGCCAGTGCTATCACTACTGTATTAGGAACTCTAGGAAACAGAGACTTGGGATTTCTTTGTCTTAGAACATACCATGCTCATACTTTCTCAGGGTCTTCATACTTCATGTGTCCAGGGGTAACTGGAGGTCTTATAAGGCCTGAGCATGGAATAAGTAGATGGGTGCAGTGTGTCTTTAGGAGAAGTTTCAAACACAAAATAGTTCTGTCCCCTCCAGGGTCATGGAGAAGCTGTGCCAAGAGAAGTCAAAAGCATCATCCCCAGTGCCCTGGCCAACGCTCCCACACACATTCTGGTTCCCTTCTGTCATGGTTTGATCCAGGTTTGTGAGAGGCTTGCTGCATTCTGCCTGCCTGTGTCCTGGAAACCTGTTCAGGGTTGCTTGATGTAAAGATGGACTGGTGTGAGCAGATGGAGATGGCACAGAAAGAAAGATCTTTGGGTCGAAACTGCTGCCTGTTCACCTGCAATTGTTTGAGAGATGACAACCATTGAGATTGGGCCAGCTGGTCTACACTGGAACAACAGGAAGAATGCGGACTCTTAGGTAAGGGGTCTGAATGCTTTGATCCCTCCTGGATTAACAAGTTGGTAGCCCACCTGGTTCTGTGGAATGGAGACTGGTTAGAAAGAGAGGGCCATTGGATTTGCAACACAGTTTTGTTTTTGAAAAATGGCCATCGGCGTGTGAAGCAGGTGTGCAAGGTTGCCTGCATGGAGCCCGATGGGGCCATGAGAATGAACTGTGGGTTGCAATGGAGACCCAGTGAATTCCAGGACTATGGATGGGTGCCAAGGCGAGCTGCCAGCACTGGATGAAATTTTCCCGGACTGTGAGTAGCCGAGCTGGAGGGGCGGAATTGAATCTCCAAGAGACTTATTGGTTAGAATCATTGAACTTGGAGTTAGAGATTGATGGTGCCCTGCTTATTTCAAATCTTGTATTGGTTCAATCTGTTTTTGCCATGCCTCATATTTTGCCGTGTGAATGTTCTGTGCCATTACGGGTTTATTTTTGGTATTATGGCTCAGCTGAAAGCTGTGGGGACTTAAGAGTTAAGCTGAACGCATTGTATTTACATCATGTATGATTAGTAGTTTGTGGGGGCCAGGGGCGGACTGTCATGGTTTGATCCAGGTGTCCCCCAAAAACAAATGAATGTGTTCTCAGTGATCGATCCTCAGCTGATGGCAGTTCGGGAATTAGAACCTCACTAGAGCTGTGTTGCTGGGGGCGGGCTTATGGGGGTTATAAGCCAGCTTCCCCTTGCCAGTGTTTGGCACACCTTCCTGCCACTATTTCCAGTGCTGTGGCAGAGGTGATGTCCAGCCCTCTGCTCATGCCATCGTTTTCCCTGCCAGGATGGAGTCTCCCCTTGAGTACATAAGCCAAATAAATCCATTCCTCCACAAGCCGCTTTTGTTTGGGTTCTTTCTGCACAGCAACTAGAAAGCTGACCACAACACCTTCCCTCCTCTCCTCTGAAAAACCATTCTCTGGTCTTCAGGTGGCACTGGTCTCTCCAGGCAAGTCTCTGTGCAGATTGTTCTCACCTCAGAGACTGGGCTGTGTTCTCACTAATGACATGCCCTTTTTAGCATTTCCCTCTCTTGTTGATCTGATCGTCTGTCTGTACCGCAAGAATGTCAGCTCTGAGGACCTTGTCTTGCTCCGTGGAGCAGAGTGCCTGCGCGGTGGTTGTCATACAATCCTGCTGTTCTAAGAAGCCAAATTCAAAGAGCTCAACAGCCAGCTCCCATTTTCAGTGAAAACCCAAATGACAGATAGGATGGGGCAAGGGAACCTGCTTCTCTGTGACCTCTGGGAGAGTGAGTGGCTCTGTTGCTAATGAGTCACTTACTGGCCTTTTGTTTCTAACTGGAAAAAGTTCAGTCAGGTCCTTAGAAAGCCCTTCTTACTCAAAAAGGATGCAAAGTTTTGGGCTTTATTTGACATGTTAATATGCAGTTGCTAGAATTTCCTAGTAAATTTGGTGAGATGTTCCTATGAAGTCTATTGGTTGCCTTCCCATAATGAGTGGTGCGTGATCTTACCCTTGTAGGTTCCGAGCATGGGTAAAATGTCAATGCCAATTTCTACTTTCTTCACTGTTTCAGACATGGTTAACCCTTTCCGGGCATCCTTTATTAATTTCTTTTGAACACTGGCTCTCAATCTGGTGGCTCTCACATTCATCCACAGCATTCCCTAAATCCGAATGGGAGTTGTACCTCATCTGGATATCCGGGGCTGGCAGAGCATCTTGGGTGCTGAACAAGCACTGTGGGCTTTCACCCTCACCCTGCAGAGGCTGAGGCTCTGTCAGTTCAGATCCTACAGTGGGGATCTTTACGACATTCATTAGACAGGTCAAAGCAGCCAGGCCAACTCAGAAATCACTAGTACATTTACAAATGTTGTTTAATAGAAAACGAAACTCTTTTTCTCAAGCCCAGCCCACAAAACCAGCTTTCCATGATATTAGGGCACTGGCTGGAGGGGAAAATCTACAGAGATCTGCAAGTTCTCAGCTTGCCTGTTTTGAAAAATTTAAGCCCTTCTGAAAATGGTATGAATCACTAAGCCCCAAGCATCTGGAAGGGTTCTAATACCAGCTAAGACTGCAGTCACAACCCGAACCTGGTGCCCAGCCTGTGGCAGGGTGAGGGTGAAATAGAACTGCACCCAGACAACACCTGCTGAGCAGGTCTAGGCAAGCAAGCTACACCATCACTCGAAGCCTTGACTTCTGCATTTATAAAGTAAGTAGAAGATCTGCTGTCTCAGAGAATTAAAAACAAGTTCCGGTTTGGACACCAAACACCTTTTGAATGATTTTTCTCCTCCCTGCCTACCGCTGGTCAGAGTCAAATTTTATTTCTTGGATGGAATCCTTCCGTTTTTCTTCAACTCAGGCAAAACCTTTCCCTTCTCTGGCAGAGTTGGTGTGGGACAAAGAAAAGTTGTCCAGCTGCGAACAAGTAATCAGGAGAAATTACTTTGTGAAACTACGTTTGGACTTGATTTCATTTATTTGAGCATTTTTTTGTCTCTGTTCCATGCTTTTGACTTGCCACAACCCTTTCCATGAAAGCCTGTCATTGGATGGGACGGTCCAGGTGCTCGTGCAGGGACTGAAGAAAGCACCCTGCATTTGCTACTGTTAGCAACAGGCTGCACTATGCATTCTCGTGAATGATGACCAGGAAACACATTGTGCAACGTCCTCACATGATACATGAGTTAAAATGAAGTAGCAACAACATATTTACAAGACCAGACTTTGTGGCTTATAAATAATGGGTTTATTTCTCATTGGTCTGAAGTCTAGGAGGGATAAGAGCAGGCACAGACAGATTTGGTGTCTGGTAAAAGTGCAGATTGAGTTCAAAGACAGATGGGGGCAGGATCAGGGGAGCTTCCTGGGGCTTCTTCTATCAGGCCACTAATCCTACAGATCAAAGATTTCATCCACCCAATCACCTCCCAAAGTCCCCACTACCTAACACGTTGTGGGTTAGGATTTCAATCTGTGAATCTGGGGGTAATGCAAACATTCTACTTATAGCATAATATGTTCATCTATCCTTCTAGACTTTATTATCACTTTTCTTATTGCATCTCTTCTAGCAATAAGCCTGGTCCTGGATATGTGGTGGTCAGCAGCAAATAGACTCTCTCTGTCTCTCTCTCTCTCTCTCTCTCTCTCTCTGTCTCTCTCTCTCTGTATATATATATATATATATATATATATATATATATACACACATACATATATCTGCATTCAAGAATGTAAATACACAACAATATCAATTCAAGCTTCTCTTTAGGAAAAGAAAGTCTTCTCTTTCAATTGAATTCGAAAGTTAAGGTTAGTATTGCCCAAGTAAGAAATATTCAACCATAAACCTCAATTATTGGTATATTTACTTATTCAGAGCTTGTATACAAGTGGTTCTGTACTAGTATATGTTGTACAGCATATACATAAACAGAAATATTTAGAGGATAAAAGTAAATATAAATAGTGCTTTCTTGTTTTGTTATGTTTCCTTGGTTATCTAAATGCATCACCTTACACAGGCTTTAGGGGATTATTTTAAAATTCTAGAACAGCCAATTACAGCCTGTGTGACCCTGGAGGCATTATCTAGTCATTGTAAGCTTCAACATGCTTATAAAATGAAGATAACAGAAACATCTCTCAGTGTTATCAAAGGGGGTAGAATGAGGTATTTTAAAGAAAGTACTTACTCCTGGTATATTATAAACACACATACCATAATGACTGCACCTATTATCAATATGCTATTATTACTTCTAAGTGGTATCTGTTCACAAGTATTTTAGAAGACAGATTTTATGTCTCCTAATACACATCTCTGAAGGATGGCAGACATGCTTCTTAGCCACTGGTATCAGCTATCAGGAGGGCCAAGAGTTCAAGACACGCCTGGGAATTACTTTTGTCACTGTAACAGATGCAGGTAGGACATTATGGTATATAGTATCTGCTGCCATTGTAAATCTTCCTGCTTGAACCCCCAGGAAGGTTCTCTGGTTGATAGCAGTTCACACAGGTCTCAGCTGTCACCTCCCATCTGCTGCCCCACCTCCATCACAGTCTGTGGAGGGTCTGCATGGAGCTGGCTGGTACATGCATTATGGATTATTAAAGGGCATGGAAAAGTGCTCAGGCTCCCAGGCAAATCCAAGAGCAGTTTGCAAATTTCCCTGTTTGTGTGGGAATGCTTTAAAACTAAAGTATGTTTTCCTTGGCAGAGGTACCCCCCATTAGATGCAATTTCTTTCTGACATTTCAAGAATTGTTTTATGTCTGTGTTCTCTATAAGGACTGGCTACGGAGGTCAGAACGGAAATTATAGTTCTAAGAATGGTCACATTTGCATAGAGGGTAGTGTATGAGCCCCTAGCTAAATATCTCTACCCAAGCCAGCCTGCCAGGGTGATGATTAACAAGTTAGGCTGTCGCATGGGGGACTGTACTGGGCGTGTTCCTGAACTGCTGCTCCCTGGGCCAACATGGCCAATATGTGTTTAGTCTATCAGAGTATTTACTCAGGATGCCTATCGCCATGGAACCGAGACAGCCGTCTGGGAGAGGACGCTTGCAGTCCCCTTGGGAGCTCAAGTTAGGAAAGGTAGATCTATTTTTCCACACACAAAAAAATTTTTCCCAACCTCACTCTGTCTCCAATGCCAGGAATGTCTTGGTATATCGGTCAATCATGGTAGTTTCCGGCAGGCCTGAGCACAAAGGTGAGATTTCAAGAGGTAACAGGTCTGGCAACGCCCACCCACCTCCTGGGAGGGTGAGGCATGTAGTGATGTCTCCAACTTTACTAAGCCTATGCCTGGCATAGGGTACCCTCTTTACCAGAATGTCCTGGGTCTTGAGGAAGTAAGGAGCATGATGACTGTAACAGATGTACATGGCCTGCATGGATAAGAGAGGAGTTAGGACTTAGAATCTGAAGGCCTGGGTTCAAATCCCAGACACTTAATAGTCATTCCAGATTCCTCGCCACACTCTGCCTTTATTAGCCATCTAAGCAGTAAAAATGATCACTTCTCTCTTTGGGGATTGCTTTAAAAAATAAATTAAAAAGTCAGGCATGGTGGCACACATCTTTAATCTCAGCACTCAAGGGGCAGAGGTAAGAGGATCACCATGAGGTTAAGGCTAGCCTGAGACTACATAGTGAATTTCAGGCCAGCCTTGGCTAGAGTGAGACCCTACCTCAAAAAACCTAAATAAATAAATAAATGTAGCAAAAAAAAAAAAAACAATGCATGCTCACTTATTCTCTGTTAAGATTTACGTTAGTCATCCATGATGTATATGTATTAAAACATCATGGTGTTGAACACACACACACACACACACACACACACACACACACACACCCCTACCTTTCATTTGTTAATGAAAAAAAAGGTCTTATCAAGAAGGCTGAATATGAAGCCATGTACACATGACTTTAATTTCAGCACTCAGGAGGCTGAGGTAGGAAGATTGCCAGGAGGTTAAAGCCATCTTGGACTACAGAGTGAGTTCCAGCTCACTCTAGGCTAGAATGAGACCCTGGAAGGGAGGGAGGGAGAAAGGGAAGGAGAAAACTGAATATATTTGATTTTGTGCCAATGTCAAAGTTGAAGGTAATTTAGCACAATTTAAGCAAACAAACAAAAAAAATTAGGGGAAATATCTTGGAAAAGTTGAAAATTTTTTAGTTATTATACCAGAAAGATACACTCTCTTCCTGCCCAAATCTCTCCAAACCTTCTATCCCTGGCATGGGTATTGCAGACAGAGGGAAACTAGTTGTTACACCAGGAAGATACTCTTTTCCTGTCCAAACCTCTCCCAACCTTCTAACGCTGACACCAGTAATGCAGAGAGAAGGAAGCCATGGTGTCCTAAGAGAGACCATGAGCCCTGAGACCCCCTCAGCCACACATTGCAAGCAGAAGCCACTACAAGCCAGCTCTAAGGAAATGCACTCTTAGAGGCTGTGACAGTGCTGAGAGAGAAGTTGAGACTTTCACAGCACAATATATCAGGATGACCAGAGATCATGGAAGAAGTGGGTCTGGGCAGAACAAGAAGATAGATGTTCTCTTCGCATCTGGCTGCAAAGCTTCGGACCTGGAATTTCTACCAACACTGTAATACAGCTGGAACTCTCTATCTACTGTAACTTCCTGTATTTCATTAAGGAATTGTTTGAATAAACTATATGCAATTCAACTGCCTACATGAGAAAGAAGATACTATGTATAAGGTCTACTGTCTGAGGGATTCGAATATGGAAGACATGGCTGAGTCAGATAGATAAGGAGCCAGACAGGTTCAGAATTAGGAAAGCCCTGTTGGTTTAGGGCTAGTAAAGGCATGAGAGGGGACAGGTAAAGGAGAAGTCCATGTAGGTAACAGTAGCTGAACCAGGAGGTAGAGGGGAAGAGCCTCCAGGAGCTGGTGAGTCTGCCTTCCAGAAATACGCCATCTCTCGATCAATCTTTTTCAAATGATGGGTCAGCACTCATCAGCAGAGTATGAAATCATTCCCTAGACTTCCACCAGCATCAAAAGAAAATGGTGAGATAGACCAGTCTAAAACTCAATGAAACAAGAGAGGAAACACAAAAACCACCAGAGTGAATGGAACACAGACAGGGAAAGTATCAGTCCATGAAAGCTCATGTGGTGGAGTGTGGTTAAGGATTAACTGAGCTCATGGGAGCTTTCAGATTTCAGTCTAAAAACTCTGAAGTTCATAGCCTTGCCAGACCTTAATAGGCTTCTATGTGATACCAGATGAATATTGCAACGGACCATGCTAATGGGGGGCAGTTTCAATCTTTTCTTGGGACCATATTAGCCAGCCCTCGAGTACATTATCTCTATGAAGTTCAGTGGCTTTCAGCCCTGATTCCACCATGAGATCCTCTGGGATATAAAAAATACCAGTGCATAAATTCTATAGCCATGGACCATCACTGCCCAGAGCAGGACGTAGCAGAAGGTGTTGTGACCACCTCCCCCAGTGATACTAATGTACAGCAAATGTTGAAAGTCACTATAATGTCATTTCACTTTCCCAGCATATCTGGGAGAGAGGCAGAGGGGAGATCATTATCTCTATTTTCCAACCAGAAAGTAAAGGTTCCAGGGCAGTGAGGAAATTTGGCTGTGATTGTCCCCCATTATGTCAGTGTCAGGCAGGGTGCAGAGCCAGGTCTCCTGACTGCCTGCAGCTCCAGAGTGGCCTCTTGAGGTGCATACCACTCATCACTTTGTCCAACATCTCCCAGCTCCAGACAAGGCTACCAATGAGAAGAATGGTCAGAATCTCAGCATTTTGTATCACAAAAATTCTCAGAAATGTATCAACCGATAGAAGCCCCCCCCCCCCAACTGACAGGAATGGAGGATAACAAAATAGACCACTTAAGTAAATCAAGCCATTTGATGGAGGCCAAGAGAGCGATTGATACTAGTTTGCTTGTCTCCAAGGAACAAAATACTGAAAGGCAAGGGCTTAAAATGAATGAAAACGTATCCAATGAACAATCAAATGAAAATGCTGTGGGCCCTTGGCCAGGAACTGTCTGCCAATTGGATCTCTTTCAGCGCCCTAAATTTAACCAGCTGGGATTCTTTTTTTTTCCCCTCCTTTTTTTTTTTTTTTTTTTGTAAGTATCATCTTTTGTAACCTTCTGAAAGGAAGAGATTTTCCTTTTAATGGGAAATCTGTATTTCATCATAAAGATAGAACACAATGTGCTTGGTTCAGTCAGTCTCTTGGGAAGTAGATTCTCTGTGTATTGTATGTGTGGCATCACAGACTTACATTCCAGCAAGATTATTTCAGAATGACAGAGCAGAAGCACACAGCCACAGAACTTATGGCACACACTCACCTCCATCCCCGACGTCATCATAATGGCAAAATTTCACCTCCATCCCCCTCCCTGACATCATAGTAAACAGTACAACCTCATCTTCTTCTCCGACAACATAATAATGGCACCTCCATCCCTGATGTCATAAGAGCACAATCCCACCTCCAACCCAATGTCATAATAATACTTCTTGTTTGCTGATCACTCAATCAGTTCCACAAATTGATGTCCTCTTCAAGCTTCATGCGGTTCCAAAATACAATGACTAAGGTGAGGCAAAGCTACGTTGTGGTCATGTGTATTAGTATGCATATGTGTGCATGTGGAGAAAAAAACCTGGAGGAGTACATGTAAGTATCTACAATGATTATTTCTAAGTGAATGATTCTATTCTTTGCTTTCCCTCTGTATTAGCATAACTCTCCTGTAATAAACACTTAGCACTTAGCAATTGTATTGCTCAGGGTTCTCTAGAGGAGCAGAACCCATATGTGTATTATATGTATTATCAGGATCTATTGGATTAGCTTCAGTCCATCAATAGCTGTCTGAAAGCTTGAGAGGTGAAGATCCCAGTATGTAGCTGCTCTGCTGCTCTATTGATGAGACTGGATGCCTCCGCAGTCCCAATCTGGCACTGAAGGTCTGGAGGGTTCCTGGAGTACCACTCTTCTTTAGTTCCTAGTGGAAGGCTCATGAAACTGGGTTTCAGTGTCCATTAGGGATAGCCACAACAGCATAGATGCACAAAGGAGCAAGGAGCAAGGGCAGCAAGGTCAAAAGCTGTGTGTTCTCTCAGAGCTTCTCTATATGAAGTTTAGCATCAGAAGGGCCACCCACTCTGAAGGAAGTCCTTCCTTACTCAGTTAATCCTTCCTGGAAACAACCTCACAGATGTGCCCAAGGGGCATGTCTCTCTCGTAAATCCTAATCTGATCAAGTTGACAACAGAATTGAATCATCACAACCATCTTGAAAGAAAATCATTTTAAAGGAATAATAAATTATGAGTAAAGATAGCACAAAACAAGACAGGAAGAAAATGACAGAGGACAATCATAACCATGTATCACCTCTATAAGTAGACTGTTCAGATCCCACAGGGAAGCTGAGCTCAGAAAAGTGGAGAGGAGCTTCTGAAGGCAGAGTGAAGATCTCAGCCAGCTCCATGGAGTTTCAGAGGCCTTCCTCTTCCTAAAACACTCCTTCCTACTACTCATCACACAGATATTTTCTCAGGCCTGCACCACACTCTGCCAGGCAGATGTTGGGCATAGTGGACACAAATCTCAGCTACACTGGAAGCTTCTGCTGGGGAGCACACACTGAGTATAGATTGCCTGGTGTGAATTCTCACTTGGCCTCCTCTTACCTCAGTTTCCATCTCTAAAGTGTAAGGTGCATCACTCTAGGTAACCTCCATATACACAGGCTTGGTATTATGGATTCAATCCATCTAGAATTGGAAATACTGGTGAAAACTGAGTCCGTACTGGATATGTATAGGCTGATTTGTCATTATTCCATAAACAGTACAATATGACAACTCCTCTCATAGTGTCACACTTGCTAGATATGGTATTGAGTCATATAGAGACGAGTATGCAGGAAGAGGCGCATATGTTATTTGCAAATATTTTACCATTTACAGAAAGGACACTGCATGAGTTTTG
The DNA here is from genome assembly GCA_004024765.1 of Zapus hudsonius. Lineage (NCBI taxonomy): Eukaryota > Metazoa > Chordata > Mammalia > Rodentia > Dipodidae > Zapus > Zapus hudsonius. The sequence goes on from PVHP010002168.1 coordinate 26,647, forward strand.
GCATCTATGGAGGTCTGGCATCAATCCCTCCCAGACACAGAGGTACGATGGCGCCTACCTAATAGTTTTTGGTTAAGGATTAAAAGCAAAAACAGAAATAAAGTGTTTGACACCATGCTTAGCACACAGAAAGACTGTTAAGTATGCGGCGTGCCTTGTGCATTGTTGTAACGTTGTTGTTACTGCTGATGCTGGCGAGAGCAGTGATGTCATTTCCTCACAGTTCATGAGCTCAAGTAGCTGTTCAGGAAATGGGCCAAAGCCTCGAGTTCAAGACTAAGTCTGAGAGGTGTGGAGGTGTCTAGATAAACATGTCACCAAAGATGTCTACAGTTCTTTGCCATCAGAAAGCCTGTACACACCATCTATGTCAAGAAAGGTCTGGTGCTATGTTATCTCCACTTGAAAGGCCAGGAAATGAGGACTAGAAACGCTCGGTGACTTGTCCAGTGTGAGGACCACTAAGCAACTCCGGCTGCTGAGCTACGCTTATGACTGTACACCCATACTCGAAATGGAAACTATTAATTTGAAGTTATTTTCAATATATGGGATAGTTTCAGGAATAATCCACACAAATCCTGTGTACCTTTTTTTTTTTTAAAAAAAAAAAAAGGGTGCAAACAGTGGCCGAAATAGCTCAGTTGGGAGAGTGTTAGACTGGAGATCTAAAGGTCCCTGGTTCAATCCCAGGTTTCCACAGTGGTTTTATGCGCAGTGCGAGTTTCCGTTTAAAGGTGCAAACATCCTTTTTTCTAGTTTCTACAGCAATTGGGTAGAGGGAATACGTCAGCTGATGCACCTGCAGCAGCTTCTGCAGAGGCAACGCCTCTGAAAAACCTGTGTATCTTTTTAAAGCAAATGTGCCAATTCCAACATCTCACCACAGCTGCCATATTATTCTATGCATAGATTGATTTTTTCAATTAGTGAAGAGGAAGTTGCATACGCCATGCCTCTTTGTCCTTAAGACATGAGTGTTTTTATATATGCAGTATTTTATACTGTATACATGTAATTAATATTGGTATAAATCAAGGCCTGCTGGTCCTACTCCAATTTTTTTTTTCCCTTCAATTTTGTGTTACGCTGCATCTTCTCCCTTCACCACAAAACCAAGCCCAGGATCACCGACTGCATGTAGTGGTCATATCTCTTTAGTCTTCTTAAACTTGGAAGTTTTCCAGCCTTTGATTTCCATGGCATTGCATGTGATGAATCTAGGCCAGTAATTACATAAAATGTGGCTTGCTTCCACTGGCCTGATAGTCTATGATTAGATGCAGGTTACTCATTCCTGACTCTTCAGCACACCACATACCCAGAGCTGGCCATCTGGATGCCTCATGAAGTCCACCTCTCATTGGTGGCATTAACCAATCACCTGGCTACAATCTTCTCCACTTTCTCCACTCACTGTCCAGTTACCAGCTCTTTCACCACAACCCATAAGCAATGTGAGGAGCTACTTTATTTTTGTAATTTCTCTTTCACATTAACGGGCATCTAATTTCCTCTCGTAATCTTGTTGAATTTATTCTTCTTCTCAACCATTCCTACTTTAATGTCTTTTTACCCTTGGAACCACTGAGTTTAATTAGGAATGCTTGCATGAGTATGGGTGGGAGCTTATTTACTGGACATGAACAACTCACCAGTCACGACCCTATTAAAGGAAATGTCTCCCTTAAACAGCAGGATTAGTTGCCAATAGCTTGCGAAGACACTTTAAATCTATACAAATATCCAACCCGTTCCTTATCAAACCCATCCAGACTTACTAACCACTGAGGATTCTTGCAAAAATGATCTATTTCCAAATCTAATCCTTTACACATAATAGTTAGGTTGCATTATAAGGAAGAGCCCATTCCTGCTCTCACTATCCATCTGTCGTAGGCAGCTCACACCACTGGGATGAACCTCAAGCCAGGCACAGTTTATGGGAGGAAGAAGAGATTTATTGAAGCTACAGTTCCAGGGGAAGTTCCATAATGGTGAAAGAGGCTGGGCCCCTTTCACAGGTCCAAGAAGAGAGAGAGAGAGAGAGTGAGAGAGAGAGAGAGAGAGAGAGAGAGAGATCACCAGCACCATATCACACACACACACACACACACACACACACACACGCACGCACACACGCACACACACTCACCAGCAAAACAGAAGTGAGCTCCTCAGAGTTCAAACTGCTCTTTCCATATCTGTGGCTGGAATTCCAGATCCACCCCCAGAAACACCTTAGGGTTGGAGGCTAGGATCAATGCACAGTGACACCTCTTTCAAGTTCCAAGCTTTAACAAAACTCCTGAATCTATTGGGGAACTTCCATTCAGACTATCACAGCATTCATCGATCTATCTACCTATCTATCATCTATATCTGTCCATCCATCTACCTATCTTCACACAACAGACTCATGTATCTCTAGTGTGTTATAATCCCCTATCCAATATGTTATGATCCATTACTGTTCTTATTTATCACACAACCTGCCCAGTATTTGCCCCTTGAAGCTGGTTCCTATATCTTATAGACATCACTGATTATGTTTACATACTTTCTGGTACAGTGAAATGTTCCAGGCTGAGTTTGGACTGCCCCTGCCCAAGCCATGGAATTGGCATTGTTCCCCCTCCCCCTCTGGTTCTTCATAGTGGAAAATGGAATAACCTGATACATCTATTCTCAGCCTGGCATGCAGCCACTTACAAATAACTCAATGAATGAAAACCTGCCTTTCCTATGGAGCACGTGAATCACCACAGAGCCAGCAAATCATCATCCTGCGCTTCCTAGGAAACTGGCCTATCATAGCAGTGCCCTTGAGCCACTCCTGGGTGCAGGACACTCAAGCTTCGTTGTCACAAGATAATCACTACAGAAGTTTCGCTATGCCTGTACTGCTTTTATTACATATACAAAGTTGTGCTCTTGGGGAATGTATCGGTTACTTCTTGTTACCTGGGATAAAATATCCAACCAGAAGCAGCTTTAAGAAGAAAGGGATCTCTTTCAGATTACAGTTTCTAGAAGAAGTCTCTTATGTGGGGGAGAGTATGCCAGGAGCAGATAGCCAGTGTCACATCGGAAGGGAGGGAGGGAGGGAGGGAGGGAGGGAGGAAGGGAGGGAGGGAGGAAGGAAGGAGCAAGCCAGCATGGCAAGTGGGGTTAGGCTGTAATACATCAAGGCACATTCTTAGCGACTTCCTCTAGCAATGTTCTATCTCTTAAAATTTCCCAAAGCCAGCTGTGGACTAAGTATTCAATGACATGAGTCTATGGGGGACATTTTTACATTCAAGCCACCACAGGGAGACAACAGCTTCATTATGGAAAGCAGAGACTTCTAATATTTTCTTACTGTCATTCTCCAACATGTAAGTATCAAATTAATATGTCTTTGGATTGTATTGGGTTAGATTGCTTGATCTTTAAAATTAAAATTTGAGTTACTGGCTTGAGTTTCATTATTAAAAAAAAGTTCAATAAGTTTTGGCATGGGACTAGGAAAAACTTTCCAATAATTTTAGAAATGGTGCTAAACATATTCCTGCCATTTTGTACTATGTATTTATGCAAAGTGGTGTTCTCAGCACTGACAATTATAAAATCAAAACATGCATCAACCCTGAAAAACGCTGCAAGTGTCTCTGTCCTGCCATATCAAGTATTCAGTCAGGGTTTAATTCTTTACGTAAAATACAAATGATCTATCTGATTCATTAGTATGCAAATCTGCTTTGACCTTTAATAAATGGTAAAAAAATATCTGAAGCATTCTTTTCAAAAAAAATATTTCATGACTTATTAGTAAATATTTGATTTGTAAACCAATTGATACCTTTTTTGTTGTATACCTATACACCTGGAATCATGTAAAATTGTTCAGGTAAAAAGAGTGGAAAAAGCGCCAGACACTCAGGTGTAGGAAATGAAATTAAAAAAATAGAAATTTATTGCTTAGTAAAATTCTAAATTTTAAAAGAAAAAAGAGGATATAAGCAAAATTTTTAAACTTAGCTTAGTGAATGGTTTGATTAACATTATGAGCTAAATGGGGGTTTCGTGATCTAGTCAGCATCTGTGGGGATGGAGAACAGACCTGTCTGAACCTCAGAGATGTTTAAAGACACCATACTTGCCCGAATGGAATCAAAGACAACAGGAACACTAACAAGAAAACACTAGAAGCAGCAACTAGTCAACATTTCTAGTACCCTAGTCTGAGCAGAACATGGGTTCTAGACCTTCTCCAGGGCTCCTGTCCCCGGGTGTTTACTCTGAACAAACCTTGTGCTGTAGCTGAGCTCTCTCCCTTGTATTTATTTATCAGGTGTCTGCAGCTAAAGTATATCTGACACAGACCCCAGCTCGGAACAGAAAGTGGGAACAGTCCTAAGCTCAGATCACCAAAAATACCATCTGAAAATAGTCCCTACTACCAAGTGCCCATCACACTAGGCCTTAGTGGCAAGAAACAGAAAGATGAGCGAGTCCTGGCCTTGCCCGTAGGAAGCAGAAAGTTGGCTGTTTTTTTTTTTTTTCTCTTCAGCCATGTCATTTGTTCTCAGCTCTGAAAACTATCAACCAAAAAGCTCAAGCATGAAACATACCGAGGTGGGAAGGGGGCTGGAGAAATAGCTCAGCAGACCCCGGTTCGATTCCCAGTACCCACCTAAGCCAGATGCACAAGGTGGCAAATGCATCTGGAGATCTTTTGCAGTGGCTGGAGGCCCTGGTGCACCCATTCTCTCTATATCTGCCTTTCTCTCTCTCTCTCTCTCTCTCTCTCTCTCTCTCTCTCTCTCTCTCTCATACATACATACATACATACATACATACATACATACATACATACATACACACATACATAGTGGGCATTTACTAAAAACTAGGCCTTTGACGTAACAATGTCTGCTGGCCAACTGCTTAACTGCTTAATTCATCAACCAAGGGCCCTATGCTTTGTGGAAGGGATAGACAGAAGTTTCCATCGAACTTGGCCTCTGGCCTTGTCTATTCTCACCACTGTGCTTGTGGTCTGAACTTCACAAGTGTTCAGGGAGCTCTTAGACACAGAACTTCGATTGTTCCTCATAGCAGCCTTATAAGGAGCTACAGCAAGCACTTATCATCCGGAGCTCAAAAGGGTTATAGCATCTGCCCCAGAGCTCTTGCTGGAAATGGCACTGCTAGGATGTGTGATTGGAAGGCCATTTCTCAGGTCACTACATCATGTGGTCTGTAGCTTGAAGGTACAGTAACAGACAAGGAAAGAAAGGAAAGGAAAAAGAATCTAAATAGTGTGAAATACAGTTTCTGTCGCCCTCCCTTCTGCTTTCCCAGTGTTTACAATATGTGTTGAAAAATAACTCCGTCCATCATAATTCATTCTAGTGAATATTAGCTTTTCAGCATTTTAAAGGAAAGATGGATTTAGAAATAGCTACTATTGCCTCAAATTGTGCATTTTATTGCTGAATAAGACAAGGATTGTTCTGTAGGGTGGAAGGGAAGAATTCAGAAAGTGGGTGAACCCAGGCTGCCTGCTTCTTAACTTAGAAACCTTCTTTTTTTAGCCGTGATAAAAATCAGTGCAGGACACAGATGATCAGTGCTTTATGATAATAATTTAGAAACCAATTTGTTTGCTTTCTACTAATTTTCAATAGATCAGTTGCAAAATTCTGACATTTTCCCACAGTAACTCACGACAACAGAAGACAAGTAAAAGGCTGAAGGTAATAATAAGCCTTTCTCCATAGGGCCTTCCAGTCAGCAGGCAACACACTGGAATCCCTGTCAGGACTCCAGGCTAGTCTCCCTTGCTCCCTCTCAGAAAGACCAATGACATCGTCCAACAGGGTCCTCATAATTCACAGGCCATTTTTCTTTTCCATTTGAAACCACAGCTACCTCATAAATAACTCCTTTTATCACAAGTGTGGATGTTCCTGTAATGCTACCTGCAACGTGTCTACTGTTTCCAAAGTTATCTCATGCACTAGACAGAAACCACTTTTGACCTCGGGGTTAACCAAAGCTAACCAGCAAATAGACTGTTACCAGAGATTCCTTCTTGCTCCAGCTGCTGTTCAGCCTATAAATTACTACTGCTGGGCAGTGACAAGACAGAGTGTCAGGACCTTTTCTGACACTGTACAGTCCATGATTAAATATGGTCTTAGCTTCTTTTCTTGGCAATCAAGTATGTATACATCATATGTAATCCCGAGAAGAGCCTTCTCAGTTACCTAACCACAGAATAAAAAAAAAAAAAAAACCCACATAGTACATGAACACAGGGAAGCTGGGTCTTAACCAATTCTGGGGTGTCCATTGAGACATTTGATTTTCTCTAGTTCAGCATACCCAGGCGTCATCGGTACATACCCGACCACTTCAATGGGCCTACCAAAAGCCATAATGTCTGATCAGCTGTGCTCCTGGGGCAGATGGGAGACAAAGCCTTCCCTTCTCTTCTTTCCAAAGAAACACTCTTGCCACTGGCCTCCCAGGATCAGCTTAGATGGGACCTCTCCTAGGATACTGTGCCCAGCTTCCTAGGAAGAGGTGAGCTTCCCTCGACCACCTGCTTCCAACACACATTGCAGTATATTCTACAGGTTTCCTCACACTTGAATCATTGGGTAGTGTAGCCTAATAGTTTGCAGATCTGAGTGTGAAGCCAAGTTGATCTATCTGCTTCTCTTGGTAGAACTTTGAAAATGTCTAGATGTCTATTAGATGAGGTTGAAAAATACATAGATTAAGCTGGCATTTGTTATTAGGATGATTAAATGAGAACAAGTACAGGGAGTGACAGACATAGATGCTGCATGAATGGCTCTTCCTCCATCATCAACATCCTGTTCTCAAAATGACTCGTTTTCAAGCCTCGTCAGCATCGTCACTGAGTTCTAAGCCTTTAGAGACCTTGTCTCCTTCACTACACTTTTGTCCTGCAAAATCTCACAGGTACAGGCTCCAAATCTTCAACTATTTTTTCTGGTTTTACTAATAGTAAAAACTGTGTTATCTAGTTCTACCAGCTCCTTAGTCTTTCTAGCACTTGTCCCAATTTATTGGGGGGGGGGGGAGAACACATAGTACTAACTAGAAACATAAATTTCCCTCAATTGTGTTCTCTGGGACAAAGGCTGAAAACTAATCTTGCGATTCAGGAACACAGATGTCAGTTTTTTTTTTCCTTTGTAGAAGATAATTACTGAATCCTATTATATTTTAACAAAAAAACCTAACAGGTTAATTTTAAATATTTGGTTTATAAAAATTCTCCACCCTCCACCCCCAACTTCTCCCTATAATCAAAGAACTTGAGATAGAAGCAGATTAGTAAATTCTTGCAGAGTCAAAATGTGAAGGAATCATGACAAACTGTTCCCTGGCTCCTTCATCTTTCCTTTGAAAAAATAATTTACGATGTGAGATGGGTTAACTCCCTTTACATCAACTAAACCCTCTGAAAATTCATGGCAGGCTCTATCTGAAAGGCCAATTTAGTCCAGTAAGCCTGACTCTTAAAGATTTCCTCAGGCCCAGACATTAGACATAGGCTGGCTGTCCCTCAAGACTTTGATATCTTAAAATAAACAAACAAACAAACTACCTAACTTTTATAAGAATTAAACCCTTCTAATGCTAATCCAAATATTTTCTTTCTATGAAGTTTAAATATGTTGATTTTGATTCTGTCCAGTTTAGGCAGAAGGTAGGAGTCATCTAGCATCTACATGGCATTTGTTGGCAGTGACACAGGCTTTGGCCTCAGATACCAACTCCACCATTGAGGCAGGTGACCATGGTTTTCCCACTGAACCTAATATCTATTTAAAATAAAGGTATAATATTTTCCACAATTGTTGCAATTAAATCGAATGTGCAAAGTACCTTGGAGTAGCTGGTGTTCAAACAATGTTATGATCTTTGCCCATAAAAATTTAGGATTTCTTTTAAGCACTGCTGGGATTGAGCCCGGGCCTCACTGGGCATGCATTCTATACTGAGCTACACTTCCAGGCTGAAAGGCCGGGGTCCTCATGGCCTCTCAATTCTTCTGGGTAAGTGCTGAACATTTTTTCCCAGAGAACAGAAAAGTGTGCTCACTACCCACTATTACATGCCAAATATTTGAATGAGGCTGTGAAACCTACAGAGAGTTAAGACTCACTTCTGGGGATACCAAGGGACATTGATTAAGTTCCTGCCTGGCACCAGGCACTTCACTTAGATACTCTCATGACCAATGAAGGCCAGTGACACCAGCCCTGTTTTATATGAACGGAAATGAAGGAGACATACTCTCAACGAGCAGATAGATCCTTGGCTGAGGTCCCACAGCTATGAGAAGCAGCAGGGATCAGCATATACTGCCCTGACTCAAGTTCTATTAGATTCCAGGTGGATGAGTCTTTCTCACCACTCATGGACACTCCCCATCACCTCATCCATCCACAGCATTTAATTTAAGGAAAATTAAAGGGAGGATCCGTGCTTAACTTTCAACGCCAGTCAATAAAGGCTGGCGTGGTCCCTGGCGTGAGAATCGGACCTTGCGAGTCGATGGGGGAAGGGAATCTTAGGATTCCTAACAATTAGTGAGATGATAAAGGACTGCTAAACAGAAGAATCAGTACTGTCATCACCCACACCACCAGCTTTTTCAGGCCACACACCTACCCATCCTCCTCGGGACTCAGGTCTTTAAAGCTGCAGGTTAGACATGGTGGAAACATGACCCAGCAAGAAGCTGAGAACACATACAGTCGGATTCACAGCAAGAAGACAGAGTCATCTAGACACCCATTCGAATCTGGCTGAAGAAGCCACCTATCGTCTCTGGGACTATTTCCCTCAATAAAACAGAGCCCAAAATGCCAAGAGATGATAGCCTGTGAGCTCTGCTGAGAGGCAAGGCGGCAAAGGTCCATTACCATCCTTCCTACGTGCCAAGTGCCATCAGGAAGCACCATGCCTCCTTGCATTAAGAGCAGTAGAAATCTGCATTAGGGTGACTTGCTCACCACTGGGTGTCACCTCTCGTGCAGCACTCAACAGCCTTTGTCCAGATCAAAAGATAGGCTGAGGAGAAGGAGGCTGGACTGTCCCTGCGAGTATAGTGACCCTTCTGCCCTCGCTGCCAAGAAAGAGCTCCCCTTTGGGTTCTGGCTCCTGGACGCCCTGGTCCCCATTCTTACCTCCTTCTCTCCTCCCATCTCCTTCCTCCACGGGGCAACTTCCCCTTGGCTCATTCCACATGCACCTGCAGAGCACATTCATAGCACCACAAGCTGAGGTTAATTCCTCCGCTCCAGAAGTCCATGGCTCAGTGCCAGCTCCTGAGCTAAGTGCTTCATAAATACCTAATTAGTCCTCAGCGCACGCCTGTAAGCAGACGCTATTACAAATAATTGAGATTCTGAGAAGTGATCACACGCCCACTGCCCACTGTCACCGATGAAGGTGGAACTTGAACCCTTTCTGTCTGATCTCAAAGCCACCTTCTTTGAACTGTGGATCATGACCCAGCGAGTTACGAACATTTTGGCAACAGCAAAGGTTTCTGAATGCACAGTGACCCTAAGGAATGAATGCAAAACTCAAACATGGAGTGAATCAGACTTGTTTCTCGTATTGCCTCATATGACGTCACTGCAGCCTTAGCTCTGAGCACGAAGCACACACACCTTCCACTGTCATCGTATTGTCAGTGCCACCAAAGGCTACCTGCAACACCTCGGCTCAGGTTCCAGACTATTGCATGTTATAAATCGCAGTGTTTTAACTATGCATACAAAGTTTTCTGTTCTTACAGAAACAGAATGCTCTCATGACAGAAAGCAGAGACTTCTAATATTTTCCTACTGTCATTCCACAACATGGAAGTATCAAATCAGTATATCTTTGGATCAAATTCTGTTACGATGTTTAGTATTAAAAACTGTAGTTTGAAAGCCGGCCATGGTGGCACACACCCTTAATCCCAGCACTCAGGAGGCAGAGGTAGGAGGATTGTCGTGAGTTCAAGGCCACCCTGAGACTGAATTCCAGGTCAACCTGGACTAGAGCGAGACCCACCCTACCTCGAAAAAAAAAATTGTAGTTTGAGTTGCTGACTTAACTTTCATTAGAAAATCATTCAATGAATTTTGGCAAAGGGATTAGGACCTAATTTCCAACAATTTCAGAAATGGTCTTAAATATACTTCTACCATTTCCTCCAATGTATTTATGCAAAGCTGTGTTCTCAGCATTGATGATTATACAATCAAAACATTGATCATCAATGGAAACACTGAAGATGGTCCTTGTCTTATAGTATCAAATATTCAGCCAAGATTTCATTCTTTATGTAAAAACACACAAACACATCATCTCATTGGTATGCGAATTTGCTTCCCTCATAATAAATGATAAAATTGTATATCAACAAATTTATCATAATTTTTATCAGAAAATGTTTGATTTATATGCTTATTTTATATATCTAAGTGACCAGGCTCCTATGAAAACTTCTCAGATGCAAAGGAGTTTTGAGTAGAAAGTCTGAGAAGCCGTGCTCTACGGAACCTCTGAAATATATTACCCGTGGTTTACCTCAAAGCTTCACAATGTTGATAGCAAGATGTTCATACAGGTTAACATTTCATTATACAATGCAGATGCTATGTAAATGGGTACCATTTGGTTATTATTTGCATAGCCTAAACAGAAATCAACATTGCAGGGGTGGGTTAGTAACAGCTCAAGTATCCCAAGTAAGAATTCACATGTGAAAGGTGGTTAGTTAGAATGCAAAGAATGTAACTGTAAACATGTCAACTGCTATTCTTTCTACAGCTAAGGATCCATTACTGAGCATAAGTAATACAAATTTTGTTGGTAATATGAGTGTTACTCAAGAACTGATTGGTTTGCAACACGAATGGCATCTCCATGGTAGCATGACCAGGACCTGGAATCGTACACAGGTGCAAAATCCTGTAGTGCCCTGGGTTCCCTATGCAGGGTGCAGATGGGTGCAGCTAGCAGACTGGCCAACCAGGACATCAGAAAACTATTGTCTCGGCCTGAATATTTCATACATGGTGATTGTACCCAAGGGCAGACACCTTCTCTTAATTCATTCTATAAACTCAATCATTAAACCCTCAGAGGGTAGAGGATCATTCTTCCCTCCTCCACTGCTGCTGAAGCCCCTACTTTACAGATGGGAACATCGAGGTGAACCATGCCATCACAAAGTAACCAAACAGTAAGTGGCAGAACAAATTTCCACCACCACACCATGGGATGGCACTGACAGAGAGTCTCTCTGGAAGCTAACACATAAACAGAGAGTTCCCACATCAGTGAAAGGTGTGCCATGGCCACACTGGGTCTTCTGCAGATGTTGGGTAAAAGCTGTTCCTCCCACACTGACTCTACGTACAAGACACTTCTGTCATGCCTGTTATAAAATGACTAAGTTGCTAATAAAAGCAATGCCTCTCACTATGACTGGTGCCAACCCCAGTCTCTATGTGCCAATGGCCTCTTGGCTTTCCCCACCGACTTTTCTGGATAGCTCTAAACAGACAAACCACCCAGACTGCTGCAAATGTTACTTGAAGAGCACGAGCCAGGAGCAACAGGAAAGAGGGGCCCACCCTCAGTGCAGTCGGAGCTTTCCTAAGTAAATCCATCCTCCAAAATCAGTTAATTATTCCTACCCAGGATTTTTACAAAACTGGCAGTTGCAAAGTCCTCCTGGATCCATTTCATGAGTATTTCCCCGACCCCTTTCTAAGAGCCATACTGGTCATTTCAGAGTTTTGTGACTTGCACGAGGGCAGGGTTGCAGGTACTCAGAAGCAACCTCGAGGTTCAAAACCACTCACTCCCCACGCCTGTGTGGCAATCACCAGAATGGCTGGCAGAAAAATCCCAACTGCACTAAGTTTCTCATCTCCCAGACTTCAGAGGACTGCAGATACCGAGACAGCAATGAGCTGAAGAAGACAACCTCTCCTCATACTGCCCAGAAGATGGGCTGACGCCTCCACTCACCCTTCTCAGTAGGTCAACCACTGATCACTAGATCTACCCTTAAGAGGAAAGATAAGTACTCAAAGCGTGGCCTCTTGTTTTTACTTATTTTCAAAGAAATGTACAGTACGGGTAGCATTCATTCAGCTGATGTTTACTAGTGTGTCATATAGGCCAGGCACTTTGCTGGGCAAGAGAAAGCTAATCATAAACAGAGCCATAGAATTTACCTTCTAGAGGGGGGAGATGAACTGCACACAAAGCATTAAGAAACTCAGGTGGTGATAGGTGCACAGAGAAAATTAAAATCAGGAATGTGTTAAGGGACTGTAGTAACTTTCCACCAACAAAATGGGGCCTCCTGTAAAAAGATGGGGCCTCCTGTGAAAAGATGGGACTCCTGTGAAAAGGTTGGGCCTCTTATAAAAAAAATGGGGGGCTCTTGTGAAAAGATGGAGTCCTGTAAAAAGCAAAATATTTCCAGCCATGCAAAGATTCAAGGAGAGCATTAATAGACAAACAGGAAAGATCCTTGGGCCTCTGACTTTGGTACATTAAAGGAGAAAAAGATGTTCATTTTGTTTGGAGTTTCATGAGCCAGGACACGAGACAGCCATGAAGGTTAAGGAAGGGAGCAAAGGCCAGACCAAGCACCAATGTAAGAGCTACAGATCAGTTCTAAGAGCAGCAGGAACACACAGGAGAATGCCAGGGGTCGACGTGAGGGACACGGTTTATAGAGGCCGGTATGCAGGAGTACAAACAAGAGACCAAGGGGGAAGCTGAGAGGACGCTGGTCTAGACAAGAGGTGGTGGACATAAGGGAAATTTAAAGATAAAGTGGCATAATTTGTTGGTGGATAGAGAGAGAAGAAAGAGGAAGCTATGTACTATGTACTCCACAAGGAAGCACACTACATCCTTGTAGATCTGGCAGCAATGGCTCCATTGGCTCACAGCCCTGAGAGGGGTCACTGCTGTGCTGTCTTCCCAGAAATCCATCACTAGCCCAAGCTAATAGGGATGAACCATTTCAACTTCTCTCAAGATGCCCCAGGGAAACTTTGGGGGTCCAAGCACTCTGACTGTAAATTAAAAGCATTCGGAAAGTGGGGAAGCTGAAAGGCAGGTGTCATGTGCAATCTGTTTTACATCAGTTGCCCAGAGTTACTTGAGACCCGTGATGTCACATGATGAGATGAGACAGGCCAGCCAAGGAGGCCTCTGCAACTGCAGAGGAAGCTGGCAATTGTTATCATTGCTGTTGTTGTTGTTGTTGTTGTTATTAGTTTCAAGTAGTTCTTTTCCCCTGAAGGCCACTGCTGATTTCTAAGGCCAGATGGTCAGCAACCACGGTTAACCACCAGATATGGTTTTTCAGGGAACACACGTTAAGTGTTGAACCTAGAAAGGACAGAACTAAAGGGCAGCTGCCCCCACCTGGATGTGTCAGACCTTATACAATTATATAGCTCTCTAAGTCTCCAGTTTTCTCTTCTTGGAAATGCAGGTAACAAAACCACTGTTGCGGTCAGCTTTCTAGTTGCTGCGCAGAAAGAACCCAAACAAAAGTGGCTTGTGGAGGAATGGGTTTATTTGGCTTACGGACTCGAGGGGAGACTCCATCCTGGCAGGGAAAACGATGGCATGAGCAGAGGGCTGAACATCACCTCTGCCACAGCACTGCAAACAGCGGCAGGAAGGCGTGCCAAACTCTGGCAAGGGGAAGCTGGCTTACAACCCCATAAGCCCACCCCCAACAACACAGCTCTAATGAGGTTCTAATTCCCGAATTGCCATCAGCTGAGGATCAATCTATCAGAACACATTCATTTGTTTGTGGGGGACACCTGGATCAAACCATGACAACCACAAACAACTAAGACTATGTGAGGACAGCATGGGTGACCTGAGCTGCAGAACCATGCACCAGAAGTCCGTCATTAGCCCGCTCACCATCATCAAATCTAAAAGGAACAAGCCCACAACTCTCCTCTGTTCCCTGTAGAGGTATGAAAATCTATATCCATTTATGAAAGTCTACATACATTTATGAAAATCTACAAATTTAAAAATTCAAAGACTGCTGACGTGATTCTCTATTACTCTTGCAAAGAAATAGGCGTAAACAAACAAAGCTTCCCTCAGCTGCATCCTAAACTGGAATCTGCCCCTGGGATAACATAGCCATACCAGACTAGCACCAGAGGATGCTAACTTTACAGTGTTGAGAAGTGAAGCGAGCATTCCCTTTTACAAAGAGGAGCAAAGTGAGACTCCAGGAAAGTGACCCTGTCCCAGCTCTAAAAACTTCATCTACAAACCTGAGACAGTGCTCTCCCCCAGGAGTGTTGTGAAGATTAAATAAAATAACTTACATAAAATGCTCAATAAATGTTACCTCCCCTCCACTTTCCCTCCTCACCAGGCTATTCTAATGCTCAGCATTCCTCATTCTCATAGTGCTGCGGAATCACCTCCAGGTCTACCACTAAGCCACAGCTCCAACCTCCATATTCCTTCTTTGTTCTTAACAGGTAGGGAAGGACAGGCTGTGACAGTTCGGGGCGGGGGAGGGTTCTAGCTCTCAAGCAGGGACAAGGGTGACTTGTTCTGTTTGGAAGAGTCTAAAGCCAGCTTTCCTAGAAGGTTGTGAAGAACACATGAACATAGGATCAGTTGGCTGTGGTCTCACAGAGCCCACAGAGAGGCTGCCATAAAAGAGTGGCTGGAGAGATGGTTAAGGGTATTGAGTCCCTGCCACATAAGTAGTGAGGACCTGCATTCGGATTCTCCTTCTATCCATTGTCCTTTGTGTCACCCTTGCCACTGACTTGGTTCTCTAAGACCTGGTTACGTTGCGAGGTCCCTGGGACACACAGCCTCACCCTCTCCTACGAAGATGTTAGAAATCATGTTAGTCCTACCACTTGGAACTTAGCTATCACTCAACAAATATTTGTCCAAGGAATTAAAGATGAAATATTAAAAGAGTCAGTCCATTCATAAGGTCTCTGTTCTGCCTGCTCCCTTTTTTCTGGAGAACTAAGTGAATGTGTATAGCCCAGGCCACCTTGCAGCTCCATGGGAATGTCATTGGTTGAAGGAGTACAAATTTATCTTGAGCAAAACAGACATCTGTTACATATACGTTGTAATGCATAGAAAAATGATTCGGGTGAACTCCAGGGAAACGATTAAGTGTCCCGGAGAGGTGGACTGACAGATTATCAGTGGTGGTATGTAAGCTATGTTTGGCATAGTAGCAAAAAGCAAAGTACTTCCTCCTATCTGTGTCTGCCTCTCGTCTTACTTTTGATAGGACGATAAGAGAGCAGGAGTCATGAATCATGTGGCGAAGAATGACATGATGGACGGGCCTGATCAATCCCGCCAGACAGACACTTGGAGTTCAAAGGGAGCTTTAAATGTTAACGAGCTTCACTTGCTAACCACTTCATTATTTGCTTTGTTCCCCCCCACCATGACAACCTCCTTCTTGCCTTTCCCATGCCTCTAGAAGGTTCTCTGGTAGGCCCCAAATCCATCCCTCCCTTTGCCACTGGTTCAGACTGGGGTCTCTGCTCTCTCCCTCATTTGGCTATGAGGTTCTATTTTGGTATTTAATTTTGTCTAATTTTCCAAGTTACCCTCGAATTTCCACCAGGTCAGAATCTATACTTCTTTCTTTAAAATTTATTTATTTGCAAGGAGAGAGAGAGAGGAGAGGAGAGAGAGAGAGAGAGAGAGAGAGAGAGAGAGAGAGAGAGAGAGAGAGAGAGAGAGAGCACCAAGGCCTCCTGCCACTACAAACAAACTCCAGGTGCATGTGCCACTCTATGCATCTGGCTTTACGTGGGTGCTGGGTTATTAGGCTTGTTAGGCAAGCTCCTTTACTGCTGAACCATCTCTCCAGCCCTGTATCTTATATTTCTTTGAGCTCTCCATAATGCTTAACACTGCGCACCAGTTAAAGATTGACTGAAGTGTTTTTATATACAGAGAAAAGAAAAACAAGAGCGTTCCAGTGGATTTCTTATTGCTTTTAATAAAGTACCTGCATTTCTGTAACATGCAATACACGAACTCAGCTTGCAGTTTTTGAAACTGTGTTCAACTTGTCTCCACTAAGCTGATACTCAGTAGCTGCTCCAGGCAGTGGTATCATCTCATTTTCTGCACATTCCTATTATTGCCAGATCATAAGAAAGCCTTTTCTGTGGCAAATCTGAGTGACTATCTCCTTCTTGTATCATTTTTTAATATTTTATTTATTCATTTTTCAAGCAGAAAGAGAGAGTGAGAGAGAGAGAGAGCGCACCAGGACCACCACCTTGTGGGTCTGGCTTATGTGGGTGGTACTGAGGAATTGAAGGGGGGGGAGGGGGCTTAGGCACAGGAGGCAAGTGCCTTAACCACTGAGCCATCTCTCCAGCCCTCCTTCGTGTATCATTGAGTGAACACTCCAAGTGCCAAGGGCTGTGCTGTGTGTGTAGGATATGTTAATCATGACAGCTTGATGGTGCTGGTACATATAACCGCCAATTGCCTGAAGAAACGGCCTGAGAGAGTAATTTACTCAAGGCCACAGAGCCAGGAAGAGCTGGGGCCCACACGACTCCTGTTTCATCTTCCAAAAGAACACAGGTGTTTACCTCTTCTGCTCGGTTGTCTGAAACACTGAAATGCTTCTCTCATACATTGGTTTTACTTTGTTCTCGACTGTAATCAAAGCAATTCAACACGCACTGCTCACAGGAAAACTACCTTAGGATAGGGCAATTCAGCCTTGGTTCTAAAACGTGCTCTGATCCGTGACATAAAATGACAAGGACAAAATAATTTTTTTTTCTGATTAAAAGAAAAACCTCTCAGTGGCAACTATTAAATTTTGCAGCCAAAGAAAGAGGGCATTCATTAGCACTGGCTCCCCCCCCCCCACACAATGTCTAAGCTCCTATTAGTTTTAGAAAAACAAAAAGTACTTTTTTTTCCCTCAATGTGTCAATATAATGCAGTCCTTCCCAAAACCATGTTAAATGAAAACAAGGCATTTTCGAAAATGCTTGAAGAAAACCAGTTCTACCCTTTGACCCTGTGCACTGAACCATCATTTCAAAGATATTTCAAAGCATTTTTGTCCTATTACTTACTCTGCAGCAATTCCTGTCTTTTAAAGACATGTCACCTTTTTGTTAATCTAGATACGCATTAGCAATAATTAACACTGACCGTTCAACACTAACTGGTTGTAATTGCTTAGCAAACTTATCTTTGTAAAGATGAATAGTTAAGACTGTTTCCTCCTGGTGGCCCTAGTCCCTTGCACACAGACCTGAGCACAGATCTTGGGACCCAGGTGAGGTCCTGGGACACTCCCCAAAGCTCTTTCACACTCAGCTCAGGCTTCACGACTTGTGTGGGCAGCACTTGGCTATCGTTCTATTTACACAAACTCCCTAACGGTCCCTGGCACCGCTGACGTCTCAGAGGGAGGCACAGTGCCCTGAGTGTTTCACAAGAAAATCTTTAAACAAAAGGAATTAAAGAAAATCCCCGTTTAATAGTGACTTTTTAGCAAGCTCCTAAATTCTCCAGAGCATGTGAAATATTAACTTTCCCCAAATGGGAGCACAGAGCTGGCCTTGTCTTGGTTCACACTGCTGGGTCACACACGCCCTCTTTCCTAAGAACCCACTGAGATTCCCCATAAATTGTGGTTAAGAAATCACAGACTCTGATTCACACAGACCTGCGTTCAAGTTCTGGTTTTCACACTCCCCACATCTCAAGGACTTCGCCTATAAATTAGACATAGCGGCAGTTGCTTTGTTACGAGATCTCTGCGGTGTACTCAGTGACAGCATTCAATGTGTGATGGTTGAAATGCGGTCACCAGACACGCTGGGACACTGCAGGAAACACCGAATCTATGACACAAGATCCTACAGGGTCATCTGCCAGAGTCACCCTCATCCAACCAGGGTCTAGCTTGCTTTTTGCCCAGGAGTGGGGGAGAGGGGCAGACACAAGGGGGCACGAAACCAGAGCCAGAGAGGCAGGTGGGTTTTTCTTCCTCAAAGCCTCAGCATGAGGCAGGGACAGCAGCCCCTCCCTCAGTCCCCACCCTGTGAGCCTCTAGGCTCCTGATAATCACAGGGCAGCCATGAGGCTTGGCCGCCTCCCTGACCCACGATGGCATTCCACACAGGATGCCTGCTTCCCCCAGAAGCAGGTGGCAACTCTAACAGCTCCGCCACATTCCCAAGGGCCAGCCACAGCCATTTCCTGTGGCCAACCCTCTCCACGTGGTCTATCCGCCACATGATTCCATCTGCCTGGACAGTCAGCCCTGATTTCACAGCATGCATGCCTTTTGGACAGACTACATGATGTTATTTTTTTTGTAAGTAATTTTGAATCAATTTGCATGAAATACATCACACAATCAGGTTGGGGGCTGGGGTCCTCACAATAAAGGATTGGTTGAAATGATGGCAAACTAAATATAGTTAGTGGATATTTAATCCTATTTAAAATATCATGAAATGGAAACACGTATTGCATGGAACAGAAAACAATTAAAGGCATACACTAAAAAAACAAAAGGAGATATATTTGGTGTGTGTGCGTATATACATATGTGCATGTTCATGTGTGGGGAATGAACATGTGTGCATGCGTGTGGAGGACAGATGACAACCATGGGTGTTTCGAGGAGCATGGTCTACCTTTTTTTTTTTCCTTTTGAGATAGTGCCCCTTACTGACCCTGAACTTGCCAATTAGGCTGGACTGGCTGGCCCAGTGAGCCATCATGCCTGACATTTTGACATGGGTTCTGGGGGTTGAACTCAGCTTTTCTTGCTTACAAGGCAAGAAGAATAAAGTCCCTTCCACATGTCAGGGCTGTGCTAGACCCCGGCAGCACTATGGAGAATAAAGCAGGTTTAGCCTTGAGGAACCCACAATCCAATGGAAGAGGGAGATGTTAATCAGCTAATTACAAAATGCAGTAATTATAATCTAGAACAAGGCCACAAAGGTCCAGTACCCAGTCTCTCCTGCCATGGGGCTGAGTTCAGAGGAAACACCCCCATTAGAAATGACATAAAACACTAATTTATGGACAGATTTAAACGCTAACTAGGAAAGAGAAGAAGCGCTCCACGGGCTGAGGACCAGCACAGACCCTGAGTGACCAGTGACAGTCCAGAGCTGAAACCAGGCTTGGTGGCTGGGACTTACTAAGGACCTCAGCCTTTGCCCACAAAGCAACAGACAGCATGGAAGCAGGAATAAAACCACCAGTGTTGGTATGAGGATGTCTCCCTCCTGGGAAAAGCTAAGTCCAAGCTGGGGCCAAGTGAATGCAGAGCTGTCTGAGAGGAAACCTTCACATGGATCAGAGCCCTCTATTAATAGTCTCTGGAAACTGTGGGCAACAAAGCATGCCGTCTATGCCTGGGCAAAGAAAGGCAAATTCTACTGGCACAATGTTCAAAACTCTATTATCTCCAAACCTGGAACCAGTGCTCTGGAGAACAAATGGCAGGTGTATTTACATTAAACACGAAACCCCTTCAATCCTGTGTTTGTGAAGTTCTGGGCTCTGATTCTTGGCTTCACTCGGGTTTTGTCGTCTACTATCTCCTGTTACCGTGTTATTAAGCTCTTCCTCAGTCTCCACCTGCCACTCCCCCTCCCCCACAAGTATGTGCCCCTTCATTCTGCCCCTCCACAAGAAGTGCCAGGCCCCACGAAGGCTCTTCTTAGCCCTTTCCTGCCATAGTGTTCAGGCGATTGTCATATAGTTATTGTTCCTACAGACAGGGAGGTTACAAAAATCAGTGAGAGCCCGAAAGGTAGAGAAAGAATTCCTGGGGGGGGGGGGGGAATTGGGTATGAGTTTTTAGTTTCAGCTCTAAGCTTTGGGGACAGCATAAAGAGCAGGTTCTGGAGGTGAGGTATGGATTAGGTTAAAACATGAATCATTCTAGAATATCCATCCACCAAGGGACAGATGTCCAGAACAGAATACACCCTCCCCAGGGGACACTGTGGTGGCCATGGACGAAATCCACACATGTACTCACATATGTTAACACTGCTTCTTAGCAGGCAACACTGGGAGAAATCTTCCCTGGTTCAAACCAGACTACACATTATAGATTTTTAGCAAAACTGGTTCAGAGTACAGCATGCCAATAGCAAAACACTCTTCCCACACACCCCACCTGCACCCATCACTGTGACCATCAGACATGTTGGCTGGAGATGCTGAGTCATGCACCCAACCTACACCAGCTGACAGTGAGTCTTCACTTCTGCCTCAGGTTCCACACCTCCCCTCCCAGCTGTGTTACCCTTGGCACAGTAATATGGTGCTATGGATTAAAAAAAGCGGAGTCAGAACTGGATTTAAATTCTGACTTTGGGACTGAGGAACTGGCACAGTGGTTAAAGGTGCTTTTTTGCAAAGCCTGCAAGTGTGGGTTCAATTCTTCAGTACCCATGTAAAGCTAGACTCCAATGGCACAAATATCTGTGTTTGTAGCAGCAAGAGACCCTGGCTTGCTTCCCTCCCCCACCACATGCTCAGGCACGCGCACACACACACACACACACACACATCCTAGCCCTGTGGTCTGTACCTAAGACCTCACACGTAATTCCTCACAACCAAAGATGAATGTTTCTGATAAAATAGTTTCCATGGTACCTTATACCTTTAAGGAGGATCACTTTAAATTCACGTCCAGCCTGGGCTACAGAGGGAGTCCCCTATCAGTCTGGGCTAGAGTGAGACCCCCACCTCAGACAACCAACCAAACCAAACCAAAGAAAACAAAACAAAAAATAGCTCCTTCCATGCCTCCTTCTCCCTATCCCCCAAATTTATTTCAGTGTTCTGGTAATTCGACCAGAGCTGAAAAGGAGAGGGTGAGAGTTAGTGAAGACTAATTTTTTTTTTAATCTTAAAACTCCTTTTTAAACTACATTTTTTTCAATAGACTTATTGTATAGCCCAGGCTACCCTTGAACTTCCAATCTTCCTCCTCTCGAGTGCTGGGATTACAGATATATGCCTCCATGCCCATCTCGAAACATCTACTTTAAAATATTAACCTAGATGCAGAAAATCGGCCATGGCTTTTGGCACCTAACTTAACAACTGCTAAGAGCAGCAGCGCCTGTTCTCAGAAAGCTCCAGGGTGGCTGAGGATGGCCCTAACCTGCAGACAGAGAAGCACTTGTCCTGTGTGGAAAGCCACTCGAGTGCATCAGCCAGTAGGGCCACACTGTCCTCCCGAGTTTCTGAGTGACTGTCCTCCACTCTTGTCCAAACATCAGGGACAGTTTGTTTATGGAAGGTCCTGGACCAACCTCGCAGGGAAAGAGGTGATGACAGTAGATGAGAGTGTTGTGACCACACTGAGCACAGCTACAAGAATCTCGGAAGAGCAGCAGCGTGGCCCAGAGACTGGCTTTCAGTCCAAAATAAGCCTGTGGCGATGGCGCGGCTGGAGCTCAGTAGTTGCTCCACAAACACACATTGACTGAAAAATGAAAGAACCATCAACACCGTCACTGACCAGGGAAAGGCGTCAACAAGAGAGAAGCCACTCCTTCCAAAGCCCGTGCCTAACCCTAAATCTGTCATCCTCCTCCTCCTCTCAGGAGAGTTGATTTGTTTCTGAGGTTGAGTACAGGGCTTACACTGGGAACATTTGTTTAAAACATTGAAGATTTATTTGCTCCTTGGGGGGAAAAAAGCGGAAATATAGAAGAAAATCTCATAAGGCAGTGGGCAATTTGAATTACGTATGTGTGGGCAGTTTTCCTCTTATAAATTTAAGATCAGTTTGGAGACATTGTTCTGTAGCTATTTATGTTATAGTAGTGATGTACTATGCCCTTTATCAAGCAATAGAAAAATACAGAAGCTGAATTTTCCTCTTCACTTCTTCCCAGAAGTAAAACCACATTGAATTTCCAAAGGTGAAGCTTTAAAAAAAAAGAAGAGAGAAAGAAAGAAGGAAGGAAAGAAAGAAAGAAGAAAGAAAGAAAGGAAGGAAGAAAGAGAAAGAGAGAGAGAAAGAAAGAAAGAAAGAAACGAAACATTGGAAACAGAAGAGATTTTAGAAAGAGAAGGAAAATGAAGTGAGATGGCCAAGTAAAGTCACCATCAGGGCATGGCAGAATCCACCTTTAAAAAAAACAAACCTGAAGCACTTCTCCTCCCTCATTCCAAGATCAATGTGTGTGGTTTATCTGGCCACAGTGAAGGGTATCCCATGTCCCCAGGGTGGCCAGCAGAGCCTCCACTTGGCCCTGGCCCTTTATAGCTGCAGCCTGGAATAGGGAGAAAAGGGGCCCTGGTTTCAGATGACATCCTCCACACCATCATCGTCCTGAAGTGCCCAGGACAGGGCTGAGGAGAACTGGAGATTGGGGACTATTCAGTGTCTCATAGAAGATGAAGGCACTCATCTTTTGAATGATGTGCCTGGCAAGTCTACTTGTATACATGCTCCTGCAGGGCCCCCATGGAAGGCACTGAGCCACATACCCCAGTAGTAATATGGACAAATTAGAGAGTCACAAGACCCCCATCACCACCACCAGCCCTCCTTCAGCAACCCAGAGGACGATATGAGCCAAGGTCACAAACAGTCAGTGAGAAGCCAAGAGAAAGGTTCCTTATATTGAAACTAGCAGTCACAGGAGGTAAGTTATCTGGTTCAGGGGCAAGTCTTGCTGGGACCAGACCTCCAATACCACATTTCAAAAGGTGAAGACTGAACTCAGAATTCTAGGGGCTAGGGAGACGGCTGAGCATTTCCAGGTGCTTGCTTGCAAAGCCTGCCAGCCCACGTTGAATTCCCCAGTAACCATGTAAAGACAGATGCAAAAAGTGGCGCATGCATCTGGAGTTTGTTTGCAGAGCCAAGAGGCCCTGGTGTGCTCATTCTCTCTCACTTTCTCTCTCCTGCCCTCCCTCCCTCCTTCCCCTCTACTTGCAAACAAATATTAAAAAATACATTTGGGAACCCTCATTCACTGTTGATGGGACTGCAAACTTGTATAACCACTATGGAAAGCAGTGTGGAAGTTCCTGAATACAATGGATATAGAGCTACCAACAGACCCAGCTATCCCTCTACTAGGCATTTACCCTCAAGATTTCACACCTCAGCACAGAGACATTTGCTCAACCATGTTTACAGCAGCTCAATTCATAATAGCTAAGAATTGGACTCGACCCAAATGCACATCAATGGACAAATGGCTATCAAAGTTGTGGTACATTTACAGGATGGAATTCTATTCAGCAGTAAGGAAAAATGACATAATGAAATTTAAAGAAAAGTAGACAGATTTGAGCAGCTCATACTTAGCGAACTCTCACAAGAACAGAGAGAAAAACACCACATATTCTCCCTCATATGTGGTTCCTACCCAGGTTAAGCTTAAACTCTGACAGGTGAACGGAGAGACCATAAAAGAGGATGGAAGGAATTGGGGGAGGGAGGAATGTGAGGGGGGACTTATACAATAAAGGAAACCAATAATGAATCGATACCATAAAATCCCTTACTTTCATACAGTAAGCTCTTAAGGAAACTGTGGCATCACCTGGTAAGAGGGGTCATGAGTAGAATGGGAGAAAGCCTAACCCCAAGAAAAATTGCTCAGGCCTGAAACTCCTTGCTCTAGTCATTGGTTACTTCCCACACTGAACTATTGATCAAAGAGACCCATGAGGACAACAAAACAAGACAGACCTTTGTCAATGCTCTTGACTACGCACCCCAGGTCGAAGGTAAGACCCTATTGCTGAAGAAACCATAGAATGTTATCGCACAACTCTGAGAGACCCTGTTGGATCCAGAATGGTAACCAGCTCCCAGATGGTAGCCTGTGTAGTGCTAGAAGGTACTACATAAACTGCCAGGGGAAACTGGTCAATGATATTTGGGGAAAGCAGAGACCACTGATACACAATACAGACTGATGTCATGAGAATGCTGAACACACTGCTTTATGGAAGAGACCAGCAAGTCAAGAAGTGCTCATCTGTGCAATAGTAGCGTTAAACCTAGGTGGGTAATCAGTGGCTTAACAATTGGCTAAGAGATCCACTCAGTGACAAGGAACCCTTAACTGGAACTGGCATGGTAAAATCTTATGGGGACCAAGATCTCCGGCTCCAAGGGGAAATTCCCACTACCAGAAAGCTACAGAAAGGCTACACCCATTAGGAGCTAAACAAAATAGCAATGTTGTCTCATTTAACCTATACTGATCTCACTCTCCAATGGACATTATGCTTGTATTTTTCAGAAGGCATTGAGAGGACTGGGGTCAACTCAATTCCACCAACAAGACAATGGATGATGGCTGACATCCTGGCAGGAGACAAACCACACGGAGCCTTTACACAGGGCCCAAATGAAACCTATGAGAAAGTGACGAGACAAACAGGAGACCAATCACCACAGCAAGTCTGATAACCCATGAAAGGTCAGTGGAGACAGACACCAATGATACCCAACACAACCCAAAGCAGAAGTCCAGAGACACTTAAGATCTCAACAATAAAGCAGACCTAAAACTCACCCACCATGACTCAAGGAACTGAGTGGGAGAGGGGACGGAAAGATTGTAAGAGCCATGGTTGGGGAGAATATCCAGAGACATTGTCCCCCTCATCAACAATACACAATGGAGAAAAATAAACTGGCTACATCTTGTGCAGTTCATAACCCCCTACCCCAAGGACAGATCCAGTATGCACACTGAGGAGGGTCCCCAGTGGGTTGGGGACAGGGAGGAGGGAAATGGGGGTACCATCACAAGATTTGCTCATGCAATTTATCTAATTATCAATAATAAAGATATTAAAATACTTTTGAAAATAATAAATGTATTTATGAACTCAGAATTCTGGTACCTCATTACTCCTTCTCTCTAAGAAACCCTGGACACAGCCTTCTCTAAATTGTTCCTTCTTTCATTGGTCTCTCTTTAAGACAGCCAAGGAGCCCGTTCCGTGATAAGGGCATTGAGCTCTGTGGGAGAACAGTCCATTGGACAAACAAGTGCATCATCTGTTCCCTACATTATACCTGGCATTTAGCCTATGTTTGTTTTTATTTGGTTTGGGGAGGAAACTTGAGGCCTCACTCACGTCAGGCAAGCACTCGCCACTGAGCCTAGTCCTCTTTGTAATGTGAGTCTTTAGGACAACTCACTGTTCTTCACTCACCCAAAGCTTAGGAAGTCCTGGTGGGCACATCACCACGGAGAACACAATGTGCAGAGCAGGACTTCCACCTCAAGAAACCAAAAAGATCCCAGTGTCCTACCAAAACGATTCAAAGCTCTGAATTACCTAATGGGTCTCATTAAGAGCACTTCCAGGAGTTGGTGGTGCACACCTGAAATTCCACTGACTAGAGGCAGGAGAGGAGCATTTGAGTCCCAAGAATCTGAGACCAACCAGAGCAAGATCCTGAATAAAGAAAAGAAGAGAGAGGGGGGGAGGCAGAGGGAGAGGGAGAAGAAAAGGAAAAGAAAGGGAAAGGAAGGAAGGAAGGAAGGAAGGAAGGAAGGAAGGAAGGAAGAGAGAGAGAGAGAGAGAAAGAAAGAAAGAAAGAAAGAAAGAAAGAAAGAAAGAAAGAAAGAAAGAAAGAAAGAAAGAAAGAAAGAAGAAAGAAAGAAAAGGGAGGGAAGGAAGAGAAGGAAGGAAGGAAGGAAGGAAGGAAGAGAAAGGAAGGAAGGAAGAGAAAGGAAGGGAAGGAAGGAAGGAAGGAAGGAAGGAAGGAAGGAAGGAAGGAAGGAAGGAAGGAAGGAAGGAAGGAAGGAAGGAAGGCAAAATGAAGAGAAAGGTACTCAGCCATGGCATGGGAGGCCATACACTCTGAGCCTATTTCCTCTCCCGCCCGATCCCACACCACACACTTTCAAACCAGAAAGCACCGATCAAAGTTCTTCCACAGTAGAGAACAGACTTTTTTTTATCCAGGATGCCAAATAACTCTTAAAGATTGTTCAAACTCTTTGAATGTTTTCAAATAAGCCCAGGAAGTGAGACTGGGGAAAATCAACAAGTGCCCATCAGTTTTGAGCATTGCCAACATATTTATTCCATTTGCTCCACGGTTTCATGAAGCAGTTACTCACATTGATTGGCTTGGAAAGAATAAAGCAAGCAAGCAAGCAAGCAGGAACAAAGCCGACCCAGATGTGTACAGCGCCTCGCTCTGGGAAAATCTGTCAGACTTCAAACCTCTCGCAGTTGAAAGGCAGCAGGGGAGAACAGACAGAGAGGTTCTGCCTCTCCTGCAGCCAGATCCCAGGAGGGTAAGAAAGCTTCCATGACCTGCCTCACACCTGGACAGCCCCACTGCCTCTCAGACCTTCTTGGGGATCAAGGGGTAGAGAGAAGCATGGAGTGCCTTCTAGGGGGTCCTATATTCCAACTACATAGGGTGCTGATGACAACATCCATAGACCTCTTCAAGGACATTCAAATGCAGTTGTGATTAATAAAACCCACACTCACTAAAGTGGCTGAATTTTGTTTTCCTATGTGGGAGCCATCACTCAGCTCAGTTTGGGAGGAAGAAAGAAAGAGGGAAGGAGGGAGGGAGGAAGGATGGGAGAGAGAGGCTAATGCTCAGGGCAGTCAATCCTAGGCTCAAAAGCAGGTAAGGAATAGGGAGTGAGGGAGCGAGGGAGGAGAGGACAGTGGACATGGGCTCCACCATCAGTCAGGCCAGCTGGCACCTCTCCTGCCTTGGCCCTTCACCCATGGTCTGAATTCCCTGCACATCTGGCTTGTATCAGCCATTCCCTAAGGAGAAGCTAGTCTTTACCTGCAGGCTGGCCTGCTAGGAGAAACCAGGGCTTCTGGGGTGTGGGTCCTACCTAAATGCCAGTACTTTCGGTGGGGAGGGGGGACTGCATTGAGCTAGGTAAGCCGAGGCCCAGGCTTGTCCTGGGAAATGAGGAGGTGTGGGTATAAGTGACAATAACAACAGCCGTTCCCAGCAAGAGGCCAAGCAGCAGGAACACAAAGCAAGGGGAGCCTCCCTGCAGTAAGTGAACAACATGGGCTCCATGTAACTGCGGGCACTGGTAATGCATTTTGTTGCTGAAAATGGGTTCTTACATGATATTAAAAAATTAAGGGCACTGTGTTGAATGCATATGAAATGCAGGGGAATAGACAGAAGGTGGTTGTAACAAAATATGAACAGTGGTTATATCTAGGGTATGAAATCTTTTTGGTATATTCATGTTTATGCCTTTGTATTTAACCTACACAGTAAAATATTCTGTTTACCCAAGAAAAGTATGTCATTCTATAAAAAGAAAATCACAGACCTGAACTGTGGTCACAGAGGAACCACCATTTCTATATCCAATTTCCAATTGTGACCTCATCACTACTTTTTCTCTCCCTATTTATAAACAGGCACCCTGGCCCTGCACAGGGAGCTGATTTCCATGGAAGATGCAAGTATTTGAGCGGCAGAAGGCCCAAGTATGGCCCCTATATCTGAGGACTCCTTGCTGCATGGTCTCAGCAAACCCAACCCTCAGTTTGTTCCCCTGTAAAGGGAGGGTGATAATCCTTTGCTCCACGGAAGTGTTCTGAGGAGTAAACAGGACCATATAAATCCAAGTACTCTGGAAGCAGGCATTCTTGTCTAGGCTTACACAATATCACTGTAAGAAAATTATGAACAATAGAAGAATGTGAGATGCAGCAGAATAGATTTTGGGTTACAGAGGATCTTCCATTCATAAATAAGTCTGAAAGGCAACAGGATAGTTCTTCCTCTGGGCTGTACACCAGTGCAAAGGAAACTGCCTGCCAGTCAGACCTGCCATAACCTGCCTGGTGGCTATGCCAAGTCCCTGCCCAGGACTAGAACACAGAATTATACCTTTCAAATGGAAGTCCACGGAAATCCAAGAGTGAGAAGTGTCTCCAGGGCTAGGATAAGAACCTAATCTGAACTTTGGCACCTTGCCCACTGCAGGCACAGAGAATACTAGAGTGTTTTCTTCTAGAGGAGACCCGGCTTAAGAGGGGATTGAAGCACTCATCAAACTTGAGATCCAGAAGGGACTGGAGCTCAAAATTCCACATTCTTGGCAGTTGAACTAAAGCCCATTCACCTACACAGCATGAACCACCTCTATTGTCATAACATGGTTTGTGACAAGCTGTCTTCTGTCATAAAATGACAGCTACCGCTTGCTGTCTTGTGCTCATGGATACACTAACGACTTCATGGAGTTGGTTTATTTTATTTTGGAAACAACCCTCCAGGGTATCAATGGCCCCTTTTCAGAGAAGGAAACTGAGGCTCAGAAGACTCCAGTGACCTGCCCAAGGCTGCATAAGGGTTAAATGTCTGCTGCTCAAGGGCATGAGGCCCTCACCAGGGACCTCAAGTCCCCCACATGCTGTCGCTGCACCATGCTCCTGGTCAAGGCAGGAACTGCTGGTGAGCTAGGGTGGCTCAGCCTGTGAAATCCTATCTCAAATCCAGCATAAATGACACCCAGAGTATCTGGGGGAAAGAACTGTGGAGGAAGCTGGTCATAAATGAACACTCATTACAGTGTGTTTCCACAGCTCTCTCTTCTCCCAACTGTAGCCAATGAGCATCCATGAATACTGAACCCATTCTGCCCTCCTCCTCCTCCTCCTCTGCATTGGTTTCACCACCTTTCTCTCTTATTCTGGGTAAAAGTACAAGGAAGTGCTCACTTTTTTAAAACTATTTTTATTTATTTATTTGCAAGCAGAGAGAGAAGAAAAACAGAGAATGGGCTCACTGGGACCTTCAGCCACTGCAAACAAACTCCAGATGCATGCACCTCTTTGTGCATCTGGTTTCACATGGGTACTGGAGAATCAAACCTGGGTTGTTAGGCTTTGCAGGCCAGCATCTTAACCACTAAGCCATCTCTCCAACCCAATACTCACTTTTGTTCTGATTTGAGAAAAATGTATGGTATCTGAAAGGGTTTTCTGCTTTCTTCACATGCCTCAGAGGTGAGCCAAATTAGGACTACTATTTCAGGACCTTAAAGTAAAACTAAAGCACACAGATTCTTCAAAAAGCATTGTTTGACAAGATCAAATGATCTCCAGGGAGAGACACTATGATTCTCCCCCATGACCCTGGTGGAAAGGGTAGGAGTGCAAAGGGTTAAGCCTCACCCAGGTGCACTTGGGAAATTACCCTCTAGACACTTACCAAAGAGCTGACTGCAGGCTTAACCTTGAACAGGCACAAGAGGGGTTAAGAGAACAGACACAGCTGGATATGCATCTAAGAAAAATTCAGGGAAAAGCCTGAATAGCCACAAACTGCGTGAGATTCTTGGAAAGGTCACTCCAAGACCTACAAACACACACAGACTCACACACACACAATCCCCACAAATCCTGACAGCACATGTGCTTGCTGAGGTAAAACCAGATGTTTTCTACAAAAGAGGACATGGAGGGAGCCATGTCCAAGCTGAGGTCTGGGCTTACCAAAATCCTATTATCCACACGGGCACATGGGAACAAGCTCCAGAAAAGGGCCTTGGAGCAAGAGCATGGCCAAGCTCCTTGCTTCCTCGTGTTACAGGGACTTGTATTTCACCTGTGTTGCAAAGGATCTATAAGAAATGCAATAAGCATCTAGACCACAGAAGGACATTCTAAATGGTACAGTTTTGTGGTTATATCGGGCTAGAGTTGGCAATGACTGTGATATCTGCTCATCTCCACGGCCTCAGCAACCTCAAAGGCATCACTTTATTTTGATTATTGTGAGTTACGTATCACTATTCTTTTTACTGGCTATAAGTTGTGGTGTAGTTTTTCTTCCTAGACTATTTGGCTCCCTCTGTAATTTCCAAATCCATCTCTTTTTCTCTAGTTTCTAGTACACTCTTGTCCGCTTCTTCAAAAGGCCAAGCCGGAGCATGGACCAGAGCATGGTGTTTCTAGGATCTCTTGGGTCATCATTGATAAGCTTTACCAGGATCCAAGTAACAGGGCCCAAGTAGACATGTGTGGTGGCTTTTCCTTCCTCAACTTCACATTGTGCCATTTTAAAATCTACACCCACATCTCACACTTTGCATCAATTAAAATACACATGCGTGGGCCGGAGACATGACTCAGCAGTTAGGGCACCTGCCTGCCAAGTCTCAGGACCCAAGTTCAATCTCCCAGTACCCATATAATGCCAAATGTACAAGGGGCACGTGCATCTGGAGTTTGTTTACAGTGGCTGGAGGTCCTGGAGCACCCTCTCTCTCTCTCTCTCTCTCTCTCTCTCTCTCTCTCTCTCTCTCTCTCTCCTTGCCCCTCCACCTCTTGCACAAGACAAAGGACTGGCTTCCTTCACATGCAGAGAAATTCATGGCATGAGAAGAAAATCCAAACACCTCATGATCCTGTCACTGAATTTTTCAATCCTCTCAGTATCATGGGTACATTGAGGTCTTGGCGTGTGAATTCTCTGTGTCTTCACACGCCCTTCCTCTGTGTGCCTGTCTCCTCATCTTCCCTGTGTCTGAGCACACCTAGCAATATTGGATTAGCACTCTCTCCAATGAGTTCATTTTAATATAATTTCCTCTTTCAAGGCCTTTCTTCCAAATACACTTACTTTCTGAGGTAGAGAGAGAGAGACACGATTCAGTCTCTAGCGGGTCAGATGGTAATTCCTTTGTGTTCTGTATAATTGTCCCCTTGTCACCCCTCCCCAAAGACCAGCATTCTTCAACTGGATATTCATGGCCTCTATTGCGGGGCTCCCCTAAGCCTTCACCCCTGGCCTCAGCCTGCTCTGCTGTCATTCAACTATCCATTGGCTCATCTTCCCTCCTCCATCCACATCTAGAAATCCCCTCCATCCTTGCCACACCACTCATGCTTGGACCTAGCTCAAAGCAGCCAGCATCGTAAAACCATTCCTCAGTAGAGGTGGTCTCTGGTCCTCTCTGTGGACTTGCCAGTCTCACTGTCTCCCACATCATTACACTTCTTATACTTATCTGCAGTAGACCTTCAGTGGCCAAAGTCTCTATTGTACAATGTTATTTAAGAAAAATATATGTGTGTGTCTATATATATGACATAGGAAGGCTCAGCCTTAAATTAATAAGAATGATCTGAAATGAGTGGGATTGCCTGTCTATGGAGCCAAGTGAGTAGGCATGAGATCCAATGATGGGAGGGTGGATGGGTGTTAATTGGATAAAAGGAGGAATATCGTTTCTATTTTTTCTTCTAGACAGTATTCTATGTAAATTTTATTATAAGAAAAAGTATATGTGACGGGGTAACACGAGCCTTGGGATTTTAATTGGTGGTAATGGGGACAACATTGATCTCTGAATTCCATACCCATGTCATACACTGATGCATGGCTACCAGATGCCCCACCAAAGAAAATGAAGTCAGTTTCATTTTGCATAACGGTTAAAATGGACTCTTGGAAATATCTTTCTTTAAAGCCAGTTAGCCTTGGTACTAAGCATGGAACGGAAATTGCACAAAGAACCAGCAAATTTGTCTTGCGGAGTCACTTCAGCACAGAAGTCTCACTAAACCCACAATCCTGTCACACTTCTCCCAGACCCAGATGAGCCTGTGACAGAGATTACTGCTCTGTCTCTAGAGAGAAGAAACAGCAAACTGCCTTTAAAAACAAAATGACAACTCTTCCATATGTTGTCTGCTTTGATACTTAAGTGAGGAGTTCCTATGTCCCTTCACCTGCTGATATTTAAAACCAAGAGGAAGGGCTGCTGGGACCAGCAATGTCAATAACAATGTCAAAACGGCTCTGTCCAATCCACTCACAGCTACACAGTGACAACAGGGACACAGGGCTGTTGGGAAAAAAGCTTGGCCTTAGACATCAAAAAACTAAAACTGATGCTAGGAGCCATGAACAAAACACTAGACCTTGGCTGTTAAGTACATTTCCTGTGCAAGCATCATGAGGACCTGAGAGGACCTGAGATCTCCTGAGTTCGGATCACCAGAATCCAGATTAAACAGCTGGGCATGGCCATGCACATCTGTAATGCCAGCTCTGTGAGGAGTAGAAACTCGGAAATCACCAAAACTTGGAGGAAAAAAAAATCCAGCAATCCCTGGGATTAATAAGAAACTCCAGGGCTGGAGAGATGGCTCAGCAGTTAAGGCACTTGCCTCCAGTACCTAAAACCCCGGTTCAATTCCCCAGGACCCACATAAGCCAGAACCACAAGGTGGTGGCCTTGGTACTCTCTGTCTCTCTGTCTCTGTCTCTGTCTCTGTCTCTGTCTCTCTCTCTCTCTCTAAAATGAATAAATGAAATATTTTTAAAAAGAAGTCTTAGTGTACCCATTCTTATTCTGTCTCTTCTTGTGAATAAATAAATATTAAAAAAAAAAGAAACTCCAGCTCAAATAGGAATGAGCAGAAGGTCCATGGAGTAGAACCCCACTGCAGGCGAGTGCATGAGACACAGCAAGGGAACATGCGTGTGTACACAGCATGCACACACATACAGGTTCAAGAAAAAAAGAAAAGCAGGCCTTGCTTGATAAAGTCTAAAATCACCTAGAAAATCAATCTCTGGCATGTCTGTGAGGGAGTTTGGGGACAAGGTTAATGAAGGGAGGAAAGACCCACGCTAACCATTGGGTGACACTGCTCCATTGTCAGAGGATTTTGTAACAGCAATAAAAGAAATCACCCCCTCACTTCCCCATGTCTACAGAATGGGCGTTTTAATATTATCTTTAAGATAGAAAGCGGGGGGATGTAAAAGGCACATAAGGAAATAAAGCCAGAAGATTTTCTATGATGGGGGGGCTACCAGCAGACACTGGGCATCCAAGCCTAGTATGCCTGGGCTGAGTGCTGCAGCCAATCGAATCACCCCCAAATTTTCTGAATGTGGATCTTGGGGATAAACAGAGTGAGTAAGGAGCTGAAAGACTGGTTAAGGAGGCAAAATAAAGACACAAGTGTGGGGAGGGAAGGGGCGCTCTGAGGCCACTTACTCCCTCTGCCTCTGGCTGCAGGAAACACCTTGGCTGGGTGGACTTGACTGCTTCGCTCTACCTGGTGCTTCTCAGTGGGAGTCAGGGGAGCTCTATGTACCATTTCCATAGAGCAGCGGGAGTTTTCCAGATTTATTAACTTCATTTCCCCATTAGGACTGGAAGACATTTGTGTCCTCTCTTAGGGTGGGCAGACCATAAAGTCCCAGAAATTGGACAGAATCTGCTAAGCCAAAGGCAAGCTCTCAAGAACACCTTCCATGGTTCTCTTCTTTCTCTTGGCTTTCTCTCCTTCACTTTTTCTGTTTTCAAATACTCACTTCACCCTGGTTTTCCCTCCTTCTTTCTCGTTTCTCATTTTTAAGAAATTTTATTTATTTGCACACGAGTGTGTGATTCCACACACATGTGCACATGTGCAGGGCCTCTTGCCACTGTACACATACACTGGAAACAAAATTTGTAGCACTTTTCGCATCTGGCTTACATGGGTGACTAAGGATTTGAACCCAGGACAACGGGCTTTGCAAGCAAATGCCTTTAACCCCTGAATCATCTTTCTAGTTCCCTCATTCCTTCTTTTGCCTGTTATTTTTCCCCCATTCTCTGCCTTTATTTTCACTTTCTTTTCTCTCTCCTCTTTTCTGCTATCCTGCCTGGCTTCCTGACTTCCTTTCCCTCTTTATTTCTCTTCCTCTCTATTTCATATTTCTTGATAAGCATTACTGAGTACCTATCACACTGACACTTGGTACCTTGGCATTGCAGCAATTGGGTTTTCTTCCTTTATTTTATTATTATTATTCATTCAACAAAAAGTTTAAGCATCTATCATGGTATCAGGTGTACCACAAAAAATTATTTCTTCACTTCAATTCATAATACTTTGACTAAACTGTTCTACCACTGTAACTAGGGAAATAGAACTGAAAAAAAATATCTATCACCCCAGGTGCTGGAGAGATGGCTCAGCAGTTAAAGCACTTGCCTCCAGTGTCTAAGGCCCCCGGTTCAATTCCCCAGTACCCACATATGCGAGACCCTAACTCGAAAAACCAAAAAAAAAAAAAGTTAAAAAAAGAATTTCATATATACTCGGTAAATATTAGATAAAGCAGTCATGCTTTAAAATGTATGTGTTACACTCCCTTTGATCAAAAGATACATTTTTAAAATAGTACAAAATTAATTAAAGCTATTTAAACTCTAATCTTCCTGGAGAGAGTAGGTCTACCGAGCAGATGGGGCCAACCACGTCACAGATGAGTACGTGGAGGGCGAGAGGAGCGCTGAGCAAGGATAAATCCTAACAGCTGAAGTCACTGTAGGAAAATTTTATAGAAAATACTGTTAATAATAACAACTCGATATTTTATGACCTTGTAGTTTACAAAGCATTCCTACACCTGTTACTTCATTGACACATTTAATAGCTCTCAGGGGCTGTTATGATTAACCTCAAAGAGATTAAGAGATTTAGCCAAGCTCAACAGTTAATAACTAGCAGAGTCAGAATTCGAACTCTGCTCCTTTTATTTGTACATCTCGAGTCAGTTGAGATATCAGACACATTTAAGGAGCCTTGCTGGCAACAGCCAACCTGGAGCAAAAGGCAAAAGGCACATCCCTCTCAACATTTCTAGTGACCAGCTCCCCGCTACTTATAAGAATTTCAGGCTGTCTCATAAAGGAACCATGAGCTAGTCAATTTTTCCCCAGTGCCCTGCCAGTCTATTCTGGTGCTTTGCTGATATCATCATCCTACCCCAATTACAAGATTAGGAAGCAGAACCCAGCTCCTTGATTAGATGAGGAAGGCACACTTAAGTTTGGTGAGTCAATTGAAAGCAGAAGGGCCAGCTGCTGGGAGCAGTCTTCAGTGTTAAGGAAATCATTCCTTGGGCATCTAGTAGGCGCCCAGTGTGTATCACGGAGATGGGTTCTCATAGCACAGGGTTTAAGTTAGAGAACACAAATGAAACAATGCTGAAAGTTCAATGGTCACATTTCTAGAATTTTCACCATCACCTCTGAGCAAAGCCCAGTTGACACAGGCACCCAATCAGCCACTCATTTAAATAGGTTACCTGTTATTAAAGCTATTAATGTCAAAATACCTATTTTCTAGCTGTTTATATATTTCTTTTAACAACACGATGGAAAAACACACACATATATATATATGTATATATATGTATGTATATATGTATATATATGTATGTATGTTATATATATATATATCACAGTAGGAACTGGACTATTGGCATTGGTTACTGTGGTTTTAAAGAGGAAGCATACTGGGAAGGGAAGAATCAGGTGTTGGTCTCCTATCCAGGACACAGTGCTTCGCTATAGAGGAGGCTGGACATCAGGACCTCTAAGTCCATCTAGTGGCCTGTGAACCTTTTCTGAATAACACAGGACATCCCAAGCTAGCAGAGGTCACAGGTCAAATCCATGCCATCTCTAAAACATCTCTGGGTAATGCTTCCTGAACAGAAATAATATTCAGTGCCAACCAAAATTAAAGTGGTAAGGCAAAGAGGAAAGAAAGCCATGGTGCATATAGAAACTAAGAGAAAAGTGAAAAATAAAACTTTCCAACAATTTTCAAAAACAGGAACAACTTTATCTGATGACTGGTAAATATTCAGGACCAGTGGTTTCAGCTCTGTGAGCATTAGTTCCTTGATGATAAATGAAAGGGAGAAGAAACTGAAGCCTTCCTCAGAATCCACCATCAGCTCAAATCCCCTGATTGAGTGACTTTAAGGAAGACACTTGTGTACTTAACAGAGATGTGTGCATATCAATTTCTGATCTTAATCTGTTCTTGATGAAAGATTCTATCAACCTGCCCAAACCTCGCCCCAACTCCATCCTTCCTCGACTCTGAACTATCTCCTCTTTTTAAGATCTTAACCATCTTTTTAATGAGATCTAAACACAGGGAGCACTTTTATTAAGTGAGCATTAGCCTACGTCCAAAGTTTCCCATCCAAAATACAGCCATCTGAAGGCCAGAGTTCCATTTGCCTTGCCTAACAGAGACAGCGGAGAAAAATGTGGATAATTCATTTTGAGTTCTGAGTCTGAGTAATAGTACTGTCTCCAAAGAAGAACATAAACACATTACAAGAATGCAGCACTACGTTAACACCGCCCCAGCATCTTTTTTTGGCTGACTCTCATGGTGTTATATGCCATCTCTATCTCGAGAGATTATGAGAGCTTATCTGACTCACTTGATAACTTTTCCCTAGCTCTTACATATAACACAATCATGCCATAAAACTTTGTCAGTATGTGTAGCCTCCAACTATATTTTACCGAGGGCATCCTAAGTTTACATAAAGGTTCTTACAATTCACATCCAAAAGCTGTGTTGGATCAAGGAAAAATAGTTCTATAGGACTCCCACATCCCTGTCAAAGACTAGAAGTGCCTAATCTTCTTGGCCAAAATAAAGAAAATACAATTAAGATGTGCTACTCTTGCAGAGAAAGGACTTTGGCTTTGTGACCATGCAGATTCCAACCTATTGGCCATCCCAAATGCACTGCA
This sequence comes from Zapus hudsonius, assembly GCA_004024765.1. Classification (NCBI taxonomy): domain Eukaryota; kingdom Metazoa; phylum Chordata; class Mammalia; order Rodentia; family Dipodidae; genus Zapus; species Zapus hudsonius. The sequence goes on from PVHP010002168.1 coordinate 63,354, forward strand.
ATTTGTAGAATATTTGTAACTACCATTTCCATTTTTCTCACTTTGCTAACCCATAATCAATCCAGTGCCGTGAAGGAGTGATTGGGTTCCAGGCAGTGGTTTCAGTGATATTTCCTCTCTCCTCCTCCCCTAGCCCAGAAATCACTCCATTCCTTATAGAATCCTCGTCCTGAGCATAATCAAAATAAACATCAAGCTCCCTAAAATCAATTGCACAAATGCATATGGTGCATGAAGGAAATGTGAGGGGATATGTGTGTGACTGAATGGATAAGGCTGTTGCTGAGAGACATACAAAGGCATTTACTACCGTGGTCAAATTACTTTCCCTAAACTTGAGAAGTGTCCCTGTCCCTTACTGAGCCACTTAGGAGAGCACCAGCCAGACACTGCCACTATTTTTGATGTTGATAATTGATGGAAAGGCTGCTGTTTCCTTTATTTCCTGGAAACACTAAAGCCTGTAAATCTAGTAAAGATAAACAAGAGGGGATACAGACTCAGTAAAAGAAAAAGGATGGGAGAGAGGGAAGGAGGGAGAGAGGGAAGGAGGGAGGAAAAGGGAAGAAGAGAGGAGGAGGGAGGGAGGGAATCCATTAAAAAGTGATGTAGTGATATCATAGATGATAGCCTCAAAGTTAAATAAATAAATGAATAAATAAATAAATAAATAAAGAGTTAGCTTCTTTTCTACCTACCTGGCATATGTCATGGGCAAATGAGTGAAAAAAAAAGAGCAAAAGTGAAAAGGTCCAATTTAATGCATCCCTCCCTCCTCTCTCCTGGTCCCATCTCTGTATGTATCCTTCCAGGAGGTGGACAGTGCCATGCTTACTGTTTCTCTCCTCATCTGTGAAGCAGAGCTGGAGAAACAGACCGCAGAGCCAGGAGCTCTGAGCAGCAAGCCACTGATGTCACTTTAGTGGCAGGAAGTCCCACACAAGGCTGAGGTTTCGTGCCTCACTGCCCTCTTAACACAAAATCCTCCCAGCCACACTGTGCCCAGGAGATGTTAACTGTCTCGACGCACAGTCCATCACTCCTCACAGAACCATTCTTCCCCCTGGAGATTGTCCACCACTACAGAGGCAGGAGAAGCATGTCTGTCATAGTTGACACCAGAGAAACAGACAGGTCAGTCTCTAAGGTGCCTTCTGCCTCCTTCTATCTATCACTTGGTCCTTAGCACAGGCACCTAAGGAGTGAAAATACAAGCACCTCCATGGACTTCTGAAGGGCAGAGCTTGAGCACTGTGCCTTGGGAAGCCAGGCTGGCCACACAGCTAGTTTTTTTCAGCTGTAATCGCTGGCCTCTCCTGTCATCCCAACTCTTCTGTTTCTAGAAATTACAAGCTGCATAGCTGGGAGGACCTCTCTTCATGCTGCAGACAAGAAAGCAGAAGTTGGGGAAAGTTTGGCAACTTATCCAAGTTCATGGGACTCATTAGTGGTGGCAGGGCTAAGCCAACCCAGGACTGTTGGATTCAGTCCAGCAGTGTCTTGCACAATAGAGGCTTATAGTAATGGAATAAATACTGGGCTTCGGACCTAGTTTGAAGAAGAAGCATTTACGTGTCTGTACCTTCCCAGGAGTCTCATCTGTTAAATAATAAATACAGCTACAGCTCACTGCATGGAGATGAGCCACAGGTGTGATGTATGAAGTGGTTATATGAAGAAATAACAGCCCTGCTCTCTGTACAAACCATACTTCATAAAGCATCCTCGGTTTCCTCCATTGACTTAAAGACCCATTCATCCTCCAACTCAGATGGAAATCATTATGTAACCAATTGCTCAGAGAGAAATCTCTTGCCATAGTGAAACCCCTGCCTGCTGCAAGTACCAACAACACTGAGGACATAAGCACTTGGTGGATTTGCCTTAGAAAACTAATTTGATAAGAGAAGCTTCCCTCACCTGCATGCTGAGCCTGAGTGACAGATCATAGACATGTTTCCAGGGGCATGAAGTACATAAGGCAGAAGATGTGTTTTTGAAATATTAATTATAAAACTTGCTAAAACAATAAACACAGCCATTTTGAGCTTGTTGTCATGGACTTACTTTTGGAATGTATGACACAACCCTTGAAAATACAATACTCCTGGGAAAGCAGAGCATTCTGATCTGAAAAAGTAAAACGACAATAAACTATTAGGGGCCTGGCAACTTGTTCCCAAGTGGGCTGGTCTTTCCATCAATTTTGTGTTTTCCAAGTGATTCCTTCTACCTGGAATTCCTCTCCATCATCACAGCCCTCCATTTTCCATTCCTTGTTCCTTCTTTCATCTAAGAAGCAAACTCACCTATTCCTTCTAGACTTGGTTCTAGAATCATCAGCTTTGAATAATCTCTCAGCAACCCTATCCAGAATAAAGGATTCCTTGCTTCCTCTCTACTTCTAAGAAATCAAAAATGATCTTGGCTGTAGCCATTTTTCTCTAAGCTGAGTCTCCCATGAACCAAGGATATCCTGAAAGTAGGAAGTTTATCCTTTTCACCTCTCTATCCCGACCTATTATGGAATTTTATACCTATTACTTCTAGCACAAAACAGACACAAAGTAAATGTTAAAAGAATGAATGAGTGAATGAGTAGTGAATTCCCTTAGACTAGCTAGGACAAATTTTCAAATTAATAACAAAAAGAAGGAATTGGAAAACAGAAATAAGATGGTAATATGGTCTTATTTCTAAACCATTCCAAGATTTCCAAAGAAGAAGAGTTTGAGCAGCATGTATAACTACTATTTGGTTAGTGTAGACATTAAAAGTAGGTAAATATTTACAGGTTTAATGGGCCAGCTCAAGAGCATATAATCCCCTAAATTCTTTCCCTAAGATGAAATTCCCTTAAGTAGGTCATGACAGGGAGATTTATCTCAGTGGTCAGACTTCTTGCAGTGGAGGCAACTATAAAAATGTCCTTTCCTGGATGTGGTAAGCCAGGGTGGCTTGGGATGGTTGGGGAAAACACCCTCTACACACCAACCATTTCGAGTCTAAAACACAGCTATACTCTCAGAGTTTACAAGTGTCCTCTATGGATCTCATAATAGTAGTAAGAGAGATTTAATTCTACATTTATACCAGAAGAGAAAAACAGAACTCTACCTTTGGAATTGTTTCATCCATACACAACGAGAATTCTACTAATAATACTTCAACATGTGAACACTTGTGCAAAAAGCCAACTATGAATCACCAACAGAGTGATGATAGAGGTAAGTGAAAGCATTTAGATATTAAATTTGTATGTGTTTTAAATAGATGAGTGCCTAATTCTTTGGTTTATGTGAACATCTGAACTAGAAAAGGGTGGGTATGAATGAGCACACAGTAATGCAGGGTACCTTCTGGAACATGCAAGGATGTCTGCAAACTGGTCTTCCTTGAGGCTTTCCTGCATTGGGAACTCACCAGGGAAAGGACACAGAAGTGTGGTTCGCCAAATCAGTTCTCAAGTCCCAGGCTGCCTGCTTCCTCAACGTTGGTACGGCATGGAGGGAGAGCTTTCTGAATCTCTCTGAGCATGCATTTCTCATCAGCGACATGGGGTTCCTAATGCCTAGGCTAACATTTATCAAGGTGGCCCCAGTGTTCTCTGCTTCTTGCTCGTCATCCCTTTCTGTGGTCTCCGCCCATATGTTACCATCCTACCAGGGTCAACCTGTGTGATCAGTGGCATATGGCAGACATGATCATGTATAAATAACTGGGTGCTTCTCTCTCTGTGTCTCTCTCTCTGTCTCTCTCATCACTGACTCTGGGTAAGCTATGTTGTCAACAGCTCCATGGAGATGCTCAAGTCTCAAAGAGCAGATGCCTCCTGACATCTGAGTCACTCAGGAGGCAGTCACTGAGTGAGCCTGAGCCCAGGTCAGCCTTCAAGAACAACAAAACTGGCTGACAACCTTGACTTCAATCTCATGAACTAGTCAGTTACATACCTGACAAGTCCTAACCTTTAAAAGCTGTGTGATATACTGTTTGTTGTCTCTACTTGTCAGATTTGGAGATTATTTGTAATAAAACAACACATAACTAATGTATTGTAAATTTCACCGCATAATATTAAGGATCAGGAATACAGGATCGATCAGATGGCAAACGCTGAGCATGTATAGAACAAATCAGACATTCAAATGAACAGCTACATAAATCAATATCATATTACTACCAGTTAGTATAATAGCGATAGTAATTTTTAATTACATAAAAAATTACAAAATACTATTTTAAGGCCAGGTGTGGTAGTCTGTGTCTTTAATCCCAGCCCTGGGGAGGCTGAGGTAGGAAGATCATCGTGAGTTTGGGGCCACCCTGAGACTACATAATGAATTTCAGATCAGTGTGGGCTAGAGCGAGACCCTACCTCAAAAAAAATCAAACTAAATAAATAAATAATGCTATTTTATTTTAGATGAATCACAGCGCTTTTCTGTAGGGGGGCGACTAGTAGAAGGGTGATTAGTTTGAATGTTTTAATGATGTATTTTTCATGCTTCCTGCTATACACGCACCAATAGCTCTAATTAATTTATAGATGCCCACCGATGTCATTTGGTAAGATTTTAATGTAAATATATTTTTTAAATATTTTTATTCATTTTCAAGCAGAGAGAGAGAGAGAGAGAGAGAGAGAGAGAGAGAGAGAGAGAGAGTGCACCAGGGCCACCACCACCTTGTGGGTCTGGCTTATGTGGGTCCTGGGGAATTGAACCCAGGGCCTTAGGCACTGGAGGCAAGTGCCTTAACCGCTGAGCCATCTCTCCAGCCCTAATGTAAATATTTAAAAGGCAATAAAAACAAAAATGAAGTTCTTCTCTAATAGATCTTTAAAGCTAAGCAGTGTATCAGTTAAGAGTTACATTATTCAGACTTGCCTGGGTTCTAGCTCTTGGGTACAAAGGCTCTGGGTTTAAAATCAGGAGCCTTAAGCAAGTGACTCTCTGAACTTCATGTAACATAGAAAAGATGGCACTTATCTCAGGGTACTGTAAGACAATGGTGTTCTTAGAGGAGCAAAGTGGCTGGTAGATGTGTACAACTCTGACTACCATCTCCTGCTCTGTGGTGGGAAGTACTATTGAACCCCTGTGTGAGAAATGAGGTCCATCATGTTGAAGACTTGCTCAAGGTCAGAGAAAAGCTGATCGCATCTCCACTAGTCAGGTGTTTAAAATGAATAAATAAAATATTTTTTTAAAAACACAGTCCTCAAGACACTTGCATTTATGTGAGCCACACATTTGTGAAAACTGCCCTTGGTTAGAACCGCTGGTGAAAGAAGTCAGAGGACGACCTTGTGGGGTCTATAATTAGGGAATGGGGATAGAACTGACCAGAAGAGGGCACAAAGTAAATCCTGAAATGAAAGAAATGCTCTATAACTTGCTTAAAGTAGTGATTTCATGAGTGGACACGTGTATTGAAACTGAAGTAACTACACATTTGTAATTCATTGTTAATTTAAAAGAATACAATTTAACAAAATCTAAAAATGACCTTATCTATCATTAAAAAAAAGTCTTTGGTTTTGCCATTTGTCAGGATGTCAAGTCCTCTCCCTCTTTGTATGTATTCCCATGAGAGAGTGGGCATAGTGGGTTATACACTCCCCCACCACACACACACACACACACACACACACACACACACACACACACACACACACCAAACAAAATAAGGACCTACAGGGCAATGGAAAGTGTGCTCCCACATGCTCCTCTCTCCCCGGGGTTGGCCTCTAACCCCCCTCCAGACCCAAAATCCCAGCCACCCACAGAAAAGTCTTTTCTGGCCTGCCCAGTGAGACAGAAGGCTTAGTCTGCTAAACTGTCAATGTAGTACTGGGAACAAACAGGAAATTCATCTGGAGGAGGAGGGAGCCTGGAAGGGTTAGGATCCTTCTACCCTTTTTATGGAGCAGAAAAACATCACATTTCCAGGTGAACTGTAATAATTCAAAATGGCTCTCTCCCATTCACAGATCACTTGCCTTGAAATGGGCTCAGGGACTGAGGATTATACACCCTGCTAGATCTAAGAGAGGTAGGAACGAAGTTGAGGATGGAGTTGTTTTTGTTGAATTGTATTTTTTATTAAAAGTCTCTTTTGGAGTGGAAATATGAGCCATAGAAGGAAAATGTTTCCTTCTCTACATCTAAGGGCAAATGGTGTAGAGGTTTGGCCTTCCACATTCTCAAGGGGATGCAGAGACCACCCCAACTCTGGTCCAGGGGTACCACACACCAACGCAAACTGCCTTAGCAGAACTGTAAATAACCTCGTCACACAGCCTTATCAGCTCCCTGGCAAAGACAGGAAACAATGGAGTTAAAACCCATGAGGCCAAAGCATAAGAACAAAAATGCTGGGGTTGAAAGGGACCGTGTCCACATGATTTTCCACGAGCCCTCAAGGAAAGGGTCTTCCCAACACACGTGAGTGCCATGCCCAGAGGTTTCAAGGTTAGGGCTGCAGTCATTGTAGCCAGGACATCACTAAGCATCAAATCCTGGGCTGCAAACAAGCACATTGTGGTGCTAAAGCAACCAGGACATTGAACTGGAACCACAGAAGCCTGACAGGCTCTTCTCCCTTCTCCATTCTCTTTCCAGGGCAGCACAGGCATCTGTGGGCATATGTGTCTCTGTTTTCCTCCCTTGCCATAGTGGAGAACAGCGGCACGGAAAAAAAAAGTCATTCCCTCGAGGTGACTGAGCAGGTCAGTAGGGGAGTGTGAATTCAATGGAGCAGAGCCGCTCCCTGGCCACTAGGCCACAACCCTGGAGATTACTATGAAGCTGGCTCCATCCTTCATCAATAAATCTCTGCTTTCTCGGGGCTTTCTGTTCTTACCTCTGTCAGCCAGAACTTTCCATCCTCAGTGAGAATAGTCATATAAATGCTGGTCTCTTCTGCTGCCTGTGAGTTGCTTTCCAACACATTTTATTCTCCTCTGCCACCTTTTAATAAGTGAATGGACATGTCCCTTTGAAAGAGGACAGTGCTTTCAGGCGAGCTAAAGATTCCTTGGAATATGGCTCAGGTCAAGTCACCAACTACTTGTGAAACCCTAAGCAAGTTCCTCACATCTCTGGCCTTTAGTTCCCTTACTGTCAAATTAAAAGGGTTGGAGTTGATATCTGTATGTCTTCTGTGCACTGGGATATCCTGAGTTAATGGCATTGGGGAGAAGTGAGAAGGCATTGAAACAAGATAATCTTCTTGGGTCCCTCGTATGACACCCAAAGGTGCAGACAGTACTAGTCTTGACTTTCTGGAGTCCTCAGGGACAGCAAGCTGGAATGCTAACTGGGGTGGGTAAGGTACAAGACTTGGGAAGAACTGGAGAGAGGCCATGAAAGCGGCTCAGAGTCCAAGTGCTTTCTGGGGCCGCTGGCCATGAGTGGGAGAAGAATGGAGCACCCGAGCCCACCGCTGCATGGCCCACCCTGTGGGGCAGACCACTGAGCCGGAGCAGAGCCAGGATGGTTCTCCTCTGCTCCTGTCACTGCCCCAGCGTTCCTGGCAGGAAGCAGGGTGATTAGCAGGCAAGTTTTGGAAGAAACTGGGAGCAGGCACTGGACCAGCGCTTGGCACGTACGTGCCCTTCCTCTCTTTCCTCCCTGATTCTGGAAGCACATCAGCAGCTAACCCATCTCCAAAGTCAGCTAAGCCTCTGGGACAGGAGAAGGAGGATGGGGATGGTGGGAACCACATTCACATAGCAACAAGATGAACCTGGCGTGAGAAATCAGCTTCAGTGCTGAAGCTGCCAAAACATCAGACGAGGGCCACCAGCCAGAGACAACACAGGCTGCAGAGTCACCAATGGCAGAAGACACCCAGGAGCAACAGGATTGCTGTGTCCCAGGACTCTCCTCTGAGGCCAGCTCATTTCACCCAGCCATAACAGGGGTTTCAACAAAAGTTCCCAGCTGGAAAGGAAGCTTTGGTGCTGTTTTCTCCAGGTCAGGAGTCTTTTTATTGGAAAGTGCTTCTTTCATGCATGAATGTAAGATCGTGTATTAGAGTGACTGGCACAGAAATCAGGGGAAGGAGGCGTTTGTTTTAAAGAGGGTGGGGATTCCAAGAACGGAGTGAGAGAGGTCCAGATAAGACTCAGGGAGGCTTACAGCAAGTCAAAAAACCTGCCCCAACAGGAAGACAACCCAACCAAGAAGCGACTTGAAGGCTGGACTCAAATGTACAGATGTTCATTTTTATTTTTATTTTTTTGGCTTTAACGCACAGCACAGTGTCAGACTATTGTTTCCAGAATGAAAAATATTCTCAGAAATAGAAGGCCCTTTGGGGTGCTAGCCTCTATCTAATCCACAAATCCTTTCTATGACATCTGAAATTTGCTTTCCAGAAACATCTACCTATCTTTTATCACTCTATCTATCATGTATCTGATCTTTAAATAACCTCTGGAGCGTTTTAGGACAGTACTTGCATTTTTTGTTTTGTTTTGTTTTGTTTCTTCTAGCGTTAGCAAACTCCCAAATTATCAACCAAAATATCTTGGCATCCAGGTTGTTCTCTCCTGGACACATGCCTGGTAATTTTTATCCTCACAAAAATGAACATTCCCTCTACGCTGTGACTCTGATGAGAGCAGACAGGACTATCTTATTTCTCCTTCAAAATAGTCTTTGCCCAGCATTGCTGTTTTCGGACTATGACGACATCATGCTGTGTAATGGTAACATTTACAACCCAAATCTGCTCCTTTTCATGCGAACCACCTACCAAGCCAAACCCCCCTCCATGTCATTCTTGGAAAGGAAGTGCAGAACTTCAGCCTTCCTCCTAAGTGCCTGGCTGGAATCACTCAAGCTGTTTGAACAATGTCTCAGAGGCAGCCAGTGTCAGTCAGGTTCACACACCTTACAAAACTCTGGATTTACCGACTGTGATCACTGTGCTTTCCCTCTTGGTCATGTCAACTGACTACCATCAAGGTTGGATAGAAGAGGGCAGAGGAGAGCCCAAAGAGGTCTCGCTGGGAACATCCTTCCAGACAAATGTTTTTCAAGAAATTATTATTGTTTGATGCTGTGTTTTAAAAGTCCTTGTAGGTTGTGTGTGTGGTGGCGCACGCCTTTAATCTCAGCACTCGGGAGGCAGAGGTAGGAGGATCGCCGTGAGTTCAAGGCCACCCTGAGACTACAGAGTGAATTCCAGGTCAGCCTGGACTAGAGCGAGACCCTACCTCGAAAAACCTAAATAAATAAATAAAATAAAATAAAGTCCTTGTAGGTTCCAGCATGGAAGCCCCTCCATGTGGTCTAGCCTGTGCAAACCTGGTTTATGGAACAACTTCCACTTCCTACTGCTCTTTACTTCCAGATTTCAGTGTGACCCCTTCGTCTACCTTTGCCTGCTTATTTATTCACATGGAAACTTCAATCAGTATTCCAGGTCTCAGCTCAAAGCATAGGCCAATTTAGTTGTTCACAGAACACCCTGTGTGACCCTCTCCTGTTCCATCCTAGGTCCTGAGCTCAACAGCCTGCCTGTCTCTAATGAGACCAGGACAAACCTCAGCCTATCTGCCATTATCTCCTTTCCTACCCTAGTGGAAGACGATGCCAAGCAATCTCTGCATCCAGGCAGGCAGCTGAAACCTTATGTTATATTTCCTTTCAGACACAAAGCCTACTGCGTTCATCTTTGTAGCGCCAGGCATAGAAAAGTGGTGTAGATAAAGTGAACTCAGTAAATGGCTGTCGAATGAATGACTTTGATTAACAGAGCGCTAGTTAATAGAAAATGAATTTCCTCATATACATATAAGATCGTCATAATGAAAACTAATTCTGGTAATGGTAAGAGGTGCTAGTTGCACTGGGTAATTAACATCAGAGGATAACATCTGACCACGCCCCAATTCTGAGTAAAGCCCTCTGCAAAGAGAAGCCTGGTTACTGTTGGTACTCCTGGCTCTCTTAGTTCCCATACAGGCCACAGGGCCTACTGTGGACCTGACAGCCCTCCCAGCCATGTGTATCCTAAAGACCTGTTAGCCAACAGAAATTTTAGGAAGTCTGGATGACAGGGTTGAAATGGGTCTGCTGAAGGTTTATACTTAAGAAATCTGTATGAGAATCGCTTCCCCTCATAGACAGCCGCTTGAACCAGAAAGCAGAACTCCTAAAAAGACTGATTTATGACCACACTTCAGGGTTGTTAGACTCGCCGGGATGAGAATGGGGTAGGTGTCCACAGGGAAGAGTGGAAGGACAGAGAGCAGCACTAATGATTTTATTTAGTAATTATCTCTTTGTGCATTTGCCTGCAGAAAGGATACTTAGGTCTCAAACTTAATCTCTTGGTATTACTCTTAGGAATTCACAGTGTGCAATGAACAGACTTTGCAAATGAAGAGGAAAGAGAACTGAGACAGAAAGATGTCCTTCATTTACATAAGCAACTTTCAAAGACCTAAGGAATTCCTAACACTATAGTCAAGCCACATCCTGGGGCGTGGTGAAGATGCTTTGTCATTTGAAAGAGATTAGTCTATCTGTCCAGTCATAGGTGATCAGTCAATGTTGGATAGATAGATGAATAGACAGATGGACAGACAAACACACAGAATGACAGATAGACAGATGGATGGCACTGTGATTTAAATCTGAAATGTCCCCAACATGCTCATTTTTCATGTCTGCTCCCCAGCTTGGGGGGGGCTGTTTTGAAGGCTATGGAGCCAGCTTGGGGGGGCTGTTTTGAAGGCTATGGAGCCATGTAGAGGTAAATCACTAGAAGCATGCCTAGGAAGATTAGATCTGCCTCTGGATTTGGGCCTTCTTCCTCAGCTTCCTGTTTGCCACCATGTGAAGAAGCAATTGCCTCAGCTTCCCTCACCACAGGCATCTCACTGATACGCCTCCCTGCCCTCCTGCTATGTTGTGTGCACAGGAAACTTCTGAAACCATGACACAAGAGAAACCTTGCTCCCTCAGGTTGTTTTGTAAAGAATTTTATCACACCTTGAGAAAGGAACTAACACGGATGTATATGCAACTTTGTTCCCAGAGCAAAAACCTAAAAGAATGTGACCTGATTTACAAGGGCGCCAGCATCTCAAATAGAGCACGAATCATTAGTAAACTCTGCAGGCTCAAATTCTTTTCTATGCAAAGTATCTGGTGCCTGTGTGAGCATGCACATTTCATAGAATCTCCTGTAGCCTTTGGCCTATGTCAAAGGTGGCACTGAAAACCTCATCCTCCTTTCTCAGCCTCCCAAGTGCTATGATGACAACCATACTGGCTGGACTTGTAAAATACCTCCTAAAGAAACGATTTAAAGAGAGACTGTGTTAAAGTATCAAGGCCAAGTACAGTTACCAGTTGGCTTCTGCTTGGATAGCACAACTTCCGCAGCAATATGTTAGGGATACTTAGTATATTCCTCTCTACTCACATGGAGCTTCAGATTTTTCCCCAGCTAGGAATCCATTACCTCATAAGCTTCTAACTATATTATCCCCAGCCTAAAGCTCGAAAAGCCCCATGAAAAGAATATTTTGGCGATTAGATATTTCTGGATTTTGTCCTAAGTAAAGAGCTCTGATGTGTCTATGCTTATTAATTCCTTGGCATCACTTAATCAGCAATGCTAATAATCACAGTCAACGTTTACTAAGCTCTTTCTTAGAAGCAGGCTCAATTCTTAGTGCTGCATAACACATTTAACCCTAAGAGCCCTCTTACAATCACCACTTTTATCACCCATACACTACAGCTAGGAAAGAGTCTTAAAGACATCACTAGGTAGACACAGGAGCCCAGCAACCTGCCTTCCTGCTGACCAGAACTCATGAGGAAACGAATGTGGCCCATACCATCTTCATAATATTCAATGTTTCCTTTTTAGGACATCCTACCTGTTAGAATCGTGTTAATTCTATTTCAACTTTCTTATCTCCAGGTTTGTGCTGAGGAAGTTCTAAAATAATATTTTCTGGGTTGTGGATATATTTTAACAGCAGAGTTCTTGCCTAGCTTGCACAGAGTCCTGACTTCAATCCCCTGCACTGCAAAAATAAAAACAAATAAAACAATGTTCTAAGATCAAATAAGCATGGCAAGTGAGGAGTTAATAAAAGTAAAGGATTTCTTTTTGCTACCAGACAGCTCCAAGCCTATCTGCTGACGTGCGTCATCCATCTTCAATGGCAAGCTCAGATATAATATGAGTGTCTGGAAATTTGTCTGACCAGAAAACTCGTTTGTACCAGAACACCTTAAAGTCCCACAGAATGCACCTAAGAAATGATGCCAGAAAGAGAGAGATTCCCATCTGTGGCCTCAAGCCTCACCCCAGACCACAAACTGTCTCCCTAGTTGTCTAAAGTGCCCCATAAATTATATACACTTATATTTATATCTCACTCGTTCCCTGTGATAAACTCTATCCCTTTGGGGAAAACTACACTAGGAGATACCAGACATTGTCCATATCTGAGCAGAGAGATATTTTTTAACTGAATTTTTTCATGATTTCAGGTCAACTTTATTATTAGGAAATAATCACCCCAAATATACTACTTCTCATTAAACATAAAGAAATAATCTGAGGAGGGAGAGATGGTTAACAGTTAAAGGCACTTGCTTACAAAGCCTGCCAGTCCAGGTTCAATTCCCCAGGTCCCATGTAAAGCCAGAAGCAAAGTGGCACATGCATCTGTGGTCCCAATGTACCTCCAACAATGGAAGGAAGGTAGAACCAAGAAAACCCAAAGCTTGTAGGCCAACTAGACTGACATTTGTTAGCAGTCTGGCGATTCATCTGCAGGAAAGAGACCCTGTCTCAAAGAAGGTAGAGCACAGACACCTTTAAGTTGTCCTCTGACCTCCATATGCGTACAGTGGCATAACTCACACACACATACACTCTCTCTCTCTCTCTCTCTCAAATAGTTTTTTTTTATCTAATGAATGAAACAGGGCTGGAGAGATGGCTCAGCAGTTAAGACTCTTGCCTGTAGAACCTAACAACCTGAGTTTGATTTTCCAGTACCCATGAAGAGCCAGATGTACAAAGTGGCACATATGTCTAGAGTTTGTCTGCAGTGGCTGGAGGCCCTGGCGTGCCCATTCTCTCTCTCTCTCTCTCTCTCTCTCTCTCTCTCTCTCTCTCTCTCTCTCTCTCTCTCTCTCTCTATCTATCTCTCTCTCTCTATCTCTATCTTTCTGTGCTTGCCAGTAAATGAATAATAATATTATTTAAAAAAAGAATAAAATGATCTGAGCTGTATGTGGTGGTGCATACCTGTAATTCCATCTCAAGACACTAAAACATAGCTATTATGAGTTTGAGATCAGCCTTGGCACATAGCAAATTCCAGGCCAGTCTTGGCTATATAGTGATACCTCCATAAGCAAAGTGAATGAATAAATAAAGTATTCTGGCTGGGTTTAAGTGATTTCTTTTCTTATTACCAGGAATTAATTACATATGTATATATAAGTAGATAATGTATATATTTTAAAGAAATAAGCAAAATAATGCTTTACTCAGAGCCATGTTCCTATTCAACTATAAGAACAAACTCTCGGGCTAGAGAGATGGCTCAGCGGTTAAGACACTTGCCTCCAGTGCCTAAGGCCCCAGGTTCAATTCCCCAGGACCCACATATGCGAGACCCACATGGTAGTGGCCCTGGTGCTCTCTCTCTCTCTCTCTCTATCTATCTATCTATCTATCTCTATCTCTCTGCTAGAAAGTGAATAAATAAAATATTTATTTAAAAAAAAAAAGAACAAACTCTCTCCAATGGCCTAATAGCTTCTATTTCCTCCCTCAGTTATGGCTTGTTCTTATAAATTGACTCTCAATGCAAACTTTAATCTATTAGGTAGTCAAACCTATTAGAGAAGGAATTAATGAATGAATGAAGCTATCCAACAACTGGACACACCTACAGTGTGACTAGCTTCCTACACAAGGGTGACAATTGGCTGTGGCCTCTGTCCTTCTTGGAGCTATGGGATTTACAGCCTATCAGACTTCAGGGAAGGCAGCCGGTGCTTCTGAAGAGGATGGCGTCATAGGTGAGAAGCGGGGCAGGTGATGGGGGAGAAAGGGTTCTGCCTTCAGGTATCCTGGAAAAGGAAAATGACTAGGAGTGGAAATGGACAAGGCTGAAGAGCAAACCTCAGCTGAGTCCAAGTAGAGGCCCCCAGCCAGGCCACAACCCAGCTTTCATGCACACACACCGACAAGCAAACGAGCAGCAGCTCTTACAGGTTTTTAAACAAGGAGGGCTCATGACTAGATTTCTGTTGCTGAGCACTCCCCTCATTTGGCTGTGATGTGGTACCTAGATTAGAAGGGGAGAGAGAATGCACTAGTGCCACTGAAGGAGTGGGCGGATAAAGCACTCACAGGCATCCTGCTGGGCCCCTTCATCTCAGGATCTCCACAGGCAGATGCTGGGGTATTCCCCATGAGAAGGGAGGGCAGAGGAAGGACCGACATGCTGGAGTCCTTAAGGCCACAGCACCTGCTCAGAAGGTGGCTTGATGGCTATCATCAGACTTAAAGCAGACAAGGCTGGCGTGGGACTGAGCCAGGTGCCTGCCAGTGAAGCCCTCAGAGGCAAGCTCTGGAAGCCCTGGATAGTCCTGCCCACACGCCCCAAGAGCAGCCTGTGCGCCTGCCTCTGGTTGACATCTTCCTACTCAACCCACCAGGTAGGTCTCTGACGAGCTCCCACAGTGCACATCAAAGGGGCTCAACATTGTGGACTTACTGTTTGCACTCCAAAATGTCTCCAAATGGGTTTTTTCTCAATATAGGAACTGAAATGTCTTCCTCTTCAAATTAAAAGGCTAAATCACCCCCTAAGAAATTGCTTCCACTAAAAGTCAGAAAGGAAGCCATTGAGGCCTCCTGCGGCTGGCAATAAGAAGCCCCTGGATTTGGGAGTCTTCTGCTATGGAGTACCCAGCATTCCCTGACGAGCCCTTGAGTGTGGCTTCACACAGGAAGAAAAAATTCACATTCTAGGTTACCAGGGACTTTGCTCTAAGCATGTGTAAGAGTCACACCAGTGCCTTCAACATGTCACAGAGCAACATCGGGTGGTATGCATTATTGTCCCCATCATACAAATGAGAAAAACGAGGCTGAGCTCAAGCAATCTTCCCAGGTCCGACACTGAGTGGCACAGCCACTTCCAAATCTATGTGAACTGGTGCCAAAGATCCTGTTATTAATCACAGTGGCTTTCACGCTGAGGACTCTCACTTTGACTCAGAGTAATTTTTCTCTCAACTTTGAGCAAAGTTATTACCTCTTAGGGCTTGGTGGCTGCTCGTTCCACTACCTTGAGCATCCAAAGAGAAACAACCTGCTTCATCTCAAAATTGAAAACTGGGCACCTCGATGATAAAGAAGTCAGCACTAATCCTTGCGAGATTTCCTAAGAAAATCTCTTCAGAAGTACACAATCAGCAGTATTTTTGCTTCATGAAGAGTCATTGCTCTTGAAGCCAAAGCTGGCTGTTTGCTTTTCTCTGGCAACTATAACAATGAACCACACTGAAGATTCTTAATGGATGAGCTTCTGTCTTCACTCCATGTATTTTGGGCTTAGAGAGGGAGGCTGTGCAGCATGACCTCATGGCTGTTCAGCCAACCGAAACGCAGCCTCAACACTTCCAAAACCAGAAGGAAGAAAAAAAGAGCACACACACAAACACACACACACACACTTTCATGGAACAGTTGTCAATCTGTTTCACAGTTGCACTGAGTCCTCCAAGCTATGTGTGATCGCTTCTAGAATTCCCTCTGCCCCTTCCATACAGGAGAACTAGGCATCTAAGAGCTGGTCCTTCCTCTCCAGGTAACTTCTCCTTAGGTAGTTGGATGCAGTTAGCTAGAGAAAAGAAGGGGAGAAATTTGAGGAATTAGTTGATGAACTACGAGCATGTGTAAATGATGAACACAGGGAGAGAGAGAATGAAAATGAAATTCTTCTGTGAAAATAATGCTCATGTCCCAGGAAAATCAGCCACTTTTTTTTTTTTTATGAATTAACAGACTAGGATTTTCTTTATACTCATGCCAAGCGGCATTCTTGGGGAACAGCTCCATGTCTCAGGAGGTGTACGCCACTTCACTCCATCTTATTAGAAACATTCAAAACAAGGCAAGGATTTGAAACCCATGAAATTTATGGAATTCTAGGCACACCAAAGACAGAATAGGGTAGAAACGCCTCTTTTAACTGGTTTTAAATTATATTAACTTTAGCATTTAACTTACCTTTAAAATTCAACCAAAATTAGGAAACCTGAATCCTATAAACCATTTTTAAATAGTCTAAAGTCACTTGCTAAAGCTTTAAGGACACAGAAAAATGAATGTCACAGTCCTAGAAATATCGGCTATGACCTTTGCCAGCCCACTCATCACTCACCTCACAGGCCACTTGAAACACTAGTGGACAATGTGGCTACTGGCCTAATTATTCTGTAGAAATTCTCTGCAGCAATTAATGAGAGAAGGAATCAAGCCCACCAATTTATCATAAATCCCAAGCAGACTGCATAGCCGCAAACAATACATCCTTCAAGGCAACCAAGCAAAATCCCCCACCACAATCAGCACAGTCTGAAGGAACACAGAATTTCACTGTTCTTCTACAAGCTAAGACCCAAAGGGAAGGTTGAATTTAAATATTTACTCTTTTCATTTAGCAGTGATTATCCACATAGTATAACAGGTAGAGGGTTTTTTTTTAAAGGAGCAAATAAGTGTAAACATTCATTAGCAGAGCAAAGAAGTATAAACCATGGCTACTGCCATCAATCTTAATTAGGGAGGGCCCCAAAATTCAAAAGATGTTTTGCTTTTAAGCAGTTTCTGCAGATGACAGAAAGGACACTGAAGACGGGTAAGTTAACTGGCACACGCCAACAGAATGTGGATCCACATAGCCCTGGGAGCTGTGTGCCCCCCTGGGAAAGGTGACTGGCCCTCAGAAGGTGAGGCAGGCCCTGATGTCTTCATCAAGGCTACAGGGTATGTGCACGGCTCCAGGAAATGTCATCAGCACTTGGCATAAACTAATTCATTTAGTTCTTACTTATAGTAAGAACTTATAGTAGCCTATAACTACTGTTGTATGGAGGTGGGCATGAGGCTTGGGGGGGGGCTGTTCCCTGGTGACTTAGAATGAAAAACATCTCAAAACATCTCAATCAAGCCTGCAGTTGACCTCCTGACCTCTGGTCAATCACTCACCTGGTCAAGAGACCACCCCTCACCTATAGACATGCTAAGGAGGTGGGAGGAATATTTACCCCCTTGATGAAATGATGTGCTAGACCCCCAGCAGCCCCTCCCTTGGGAATTGCTCCCACTTTTCTGACTTCTAGCTCAAAAAGCACACTTTTTTTTTCCTTTGGATGATGGCTGAACTCCTAAGTCCTGACATTCGGAGGCTTTTCTACCTTTTTCTCCATAAATTCCCTTTGCATTACTCACACCTCATCATCTGTGTGCCTAATTTTTTGTGACAAAGAACTCAACTGTACAAATGTGTACTATGATTACCCTGAATTTTACAAATGAGGTTCACTGAGGCTCAGAGAAGGTACAGAAGTTACTTAATTCACTCAGGGTCAAACACGTCCTCTGTAGCAGGCCTGCACAGAGAGAAGTGTTCAAACAATATCCTAAGAGTGGGGAGCAATTAGGGCTGTTTGATGGACAAAGAAAATTCAAGGGCACACATTTATCATCTCCCCCCAAAGTGTCAAGAGGGTCGTAAGCAGACAAAGAAGGGAAAGCAGCTCCCGGGACCCTCCTGTTCATCACTCATTTCCTCAATGATTACTACTCAGGGGTCAACATGTGCCAAAGGAGGGTTAGCCCAAGCTTAGTAACACATTTCAGAAGTGGAAGCCTGGCTCACTCATCCAGCGGGGGGTGGGCATTCCTGCATGGGGTGGAAAGGTAAGAGTGAGAGACCCTGGGGTCTCTCTCCTGTCCTGCATCACCCCAGCTCACAACACCATCACTTTTCCCGTTTACAGCTCTGGATTATCTTTAGGAGGTCTAAGGAAGCTGCTTTGCTAAGAAGAAGGGAAGGGAGTGTGTTCAGTGGATTTTCCATTGAGAAGTTAACAAGTTTAAACAGCAGTGAAACGAACATACCATGCTGTGAATGAGCCCCAACAAGAAATTCTTAAATAAGAGGTAATTATACAGGGGGAAAATGCAAGATCTCACCTCTGTTTCCTTTTCCTTGAGTTCCTCTTTCATTACTGAATTTGTGAACATATCAACTTAACAATTATCTTGCTCTTAGAGAAGGCCTTGTTCATTGTTTATGTTTTCCCATAAACATAGAAACAGGGTCCTCAACATCAGGGTTCCCCAAAGGACAGGACCAGCTCCTCGCATGTCAGCACAGGTCTAATCCACGACAGCGGCCAATGTTCACTAGAGGCTCCTCTGGGGAAATGTTTTCTAGTTTCTGAACCAAGAGAAGCAACTGAGGTCAAGAGCTACAAACGCATTCCAGAATGAGCACAGCCAAGTGAAAAGACCAGTCCGAACCATTACAGATTGATGAAGTTTACAAATACTTCCCATGAGGGCTGAAGAGATGGCTTAGCGGTTAAGACCTTTGCCTACAAGGCAGAAAGACCTGAGTTCAATTCCCCAGTGCCCATGTAAAGCCAGATACACAAGAGGGCGCTTGTGTCTGGAGTTCATTTGCAGTGGCTGTAGGCCCTGGCATGCCCATTCTCTCTCTCTCTCTCTCTCTCTCTCTCTCTCTCTCTCTCTCTCTCTCTCTCTCTCTCTCTCTCTTTCTTCTAAATAAATAAATAAAATAAAAATCTTTTAAAAATACTTCCCATGAGTACAACATTCTACTAAAATTAAGATGCATGCATATTTTTAGTATTGCCATTAATAGATTTTGTTTTCAAGATGTATTTTTTTTCCTCAGACAGTGTATCACTTGGAAGAAGGCATACTAAAAATCTGCTATCTCAAGAATTTTCCATAAAGATTATTTTTTTTCTTGAACTTCTAGGAATTTTTAGTCTCAATCAATGGGTCTGAGAGATGTGTCTGGATCCATCTAAGGTTGTAATTAGCCTACCAAAGAAGATGACATGACGATCTTGTTGGAATAAGACTCCAGACTGTACCTCCTCACTAATTCCTCAGTGTTACTTCAATGCCAGTATCTATGAGTTCTGTTTTTTTCTTTTCTTTTCTTTCTTTTTTTTTCTCACAATGGGCTGGAAAGGTCAGAGAGGATCATACTAAGAAAGGAAAAAAATCCCCAACAAAAAATATTTCCCTATACAGTTCCTAGTACTTTTTTGAAACAGAGACACATTTATCCCTAGCCAGAATCATTCACAGGTCCTCAACCCTTTTCTCCCAATCAGGAAGCAAAGATCAGGAGAAGGTAAAAATCCCAATGACTGTTCAGGCCATGTCTCTCCCATTACTCTCCCATTGCAACCTCTCCAATTTTGAGAGACCACAAACCCTCTCCACATTAGCACTCTCTCCAAAATGTCATAAATGGACAGCCCTTTGGGACCTGGCAGAAGCAGACAGTCTGGCCTATGCACTCTAATCCACATAGACCTCTGGGACCCCATTGAAATGGGCCCAGTAGCCTAACCTGTGCATTCAGGCAGGTAGAAGACCAGCCTGCTACTGAAGTCCAGTCAACACTACCAGAGGAAAAAAGGCCCTGTCATCAGCCCACCTACCTAGCCCATCCCAGAGAATTCCAGCATCTTCTGTAGGTAAGCTAAACCCAGGGTTACAAAGGTAATACCATAAGGGCATCCACAGCTAAGCATGGCCAAAATGACTGATGAAAAAGAGATGAGAACTACAAAGGCTAGTGAGGTGGCCTGTAAGAGGTATCTTAAAAGACAAACCCCCAGCTACACCAAATAGTGCTGAAAAGAAGAAGTTAAATTGGAATCAGCTGGGGTGGGACAGGGATACAACAAAGAGATGCAAAGCATATGAAGCCTCAACCCACCTTGGCCCATTCCAGCCTCCCAATTCCCTTATAACAGGAGCCAGAAGTCCACCAAGATAGGGGAAATTTCAGAGAAAGAATGGAGACTTCACGTGTAAAAAAGATCAATGAACACATAGAGGGTCACATCTAAAAAAGATCAATGACCACAGAGAAGGTCAAATGACCAGATGAGTGAACTGCGAAAATCCATTCAAGATCTTGACAAGACAGTCTCCAAAGTGAAAGAGACTAAGAAAGTCTAAAACGTAAAGGATAACTTCATCAAGCAACTCGAAACAATGAAAAAGAACAGGAATTCTAGAAACGAAAGAAACAATTATTCTATATGAATATTCTAGCAGAGAGTATTACCAATAAACAAGACCATGCAGAAGACAAAATTTCAGAGATGGAACACAAAGTTTAGACAATAATTCACACAGACACAGACACAAAAAAAAAAGATTAAAGAACACAAACATTTCCAAGAAATCTGGGATATATTCAAGAGACCAAACCTTAACATTCATGGGGCAGAAGAGTTGTGATAACATGAAGAACTGAAAGGTTATTCAGTGAAATCACAGCAGAAAACTTCCCAAGCCCACAAAGAGAAGTCAGAGTGCCAGCAAAAAAGGTATTTAGATCCCAAACACACATGATCAGAAAAACCTTTCTGCAAAATATCATGGTAAAGATATTAAGAAATATAAAGAAGGGCTGGAGAGATAGGTCTGTGGTTAAAGGCACTTGCTTACAAAGCCTGATGGCCCAGGTTTGATTTCCCAGTATCTATGTAAAATCAGATACACAAAGTGGTGCATGCATCTGGAGTTCATCTGCAATGGTGTGCACATACTCTTTCTCTCAAAGAAAAATATAAAGAAAAGAAATAATGTTAAAAACTAAATGAAAAATACTAACTCATATGCAAAGGCAAGAACATCAGAATAGCTTGAGATCTTTCCTTAACAACCCTAAAAGCTAGAAAGCATGGAACAATGTATTTCAGGCTAAAATATTTACTCTGAAATCAAGCAACTTCCAACCATGAGTGTTATATCCAGAAAAAAAAAAGAGGGGGCATGATTCCTGATCTAAATTTATACTACAGAGCCATGGTGACAAAGACAGGATAGTAATGGCCCAAAAACTGACAATTAGACCCGTGGAATTGAGTAGAGGACGCAGAAATAAAACCACACAACCATGGTCATGTCAATTTTTGACAAAGGCATCAAAAACATACAATGGAAGCCAAGTATGCTGGCTCACACCTATAATCTCAGCACTTGGAAGGCTTGAGTGTAGGAGGTGAGCTGTGAGTTCATGAGTTTGAGGCCAGCCTGAGTTAGAGTGAGACCCTACCTCCAAAGGAAAAAAAGGAAAACAAACAAACAAACAAAACATGCACCAGAAAAAAATATAGGTTATTCAATAGATGGTGCTGGAAATTGGATAGTCATAGGCAGAAGAATAAAATTAGATCCACACCTCTCACAACAAGATAAACTCAAAGTAGATCAGAAACTTCTGTATAATGCCATAAATGCTGAAAATATAAGAGGAAAACATAGGCAACACTGGAAGTTATAAGTACAGCTAAGAACTTTCTGAAGAGGACTCCAATAGCACAGGAAATTGTACCAAGAATCAAAACCTGGAACTACATGAAATTTTAAATTTTAAAGTTTCCTCACAGCAAAGGAAAGTATCTGCAGAACAAACAAGCTTGCAGAACAAAGAAGATCTTTGCCAGCTATTCTTCAGACAGGGGATTGATATCTGGAATAAATTTAAAGAGGAAAAAAAACCACTACAAAATGTGTCACCAGGAAAACAAAACTGCCAGTTAACAAATGGTCTAGTGGAATAAACAGTTCTCAAAAGAAGAAACATAAATGGCCAAAAGATATTTTTAAAAAAATGTTCAACATCCTTAGCCATCAGGAAATTCAAATTAAAACCATTTTGAAATCTTTATCTCAACCCAGTTCGAATAGCTATCATGAACAAAACCAATGATAAATGCTGGTGAGGTTGTAGGGGAAGGGAACTCTTATTCTCTGTTGGTGGGAGTATAAACTGGTATAGCTATTGTATAAATCAGTGTGGAGTTTTCTTACAAAGATAAAATATGAACTACCATATGACTCAGCTATACCACTCCTGGGCTCTGTAAAAGAACGCTATCTCCTACGACAGAGACTTTCACATCTATATTCATCGCCCCTCTATCCTCAATAGCTAGGAAAAGGAATCCCTCTAAATGTCCTTCAACTGATGATAGGATCGTGAAAATATGGCACATATACACAATGGACTTTAATCAGCTGTTAAGAAAAATGAAGGTGTGAAATTTATAGAAAAATGGATGCCACTGGAAGGAATTATCCTAAGTGAGGTAACCCAAGCCCAGAAAGTCTAAAATCACATGTTCCCTCCCATATGCAGAGCCTTATTTTAATGTTTGTATGTGTGTAAATAAAAGGATGTGAGACTGAGTATGAGCTAGGACTTGAGATAGGGAACCTCAAGACAGAGACAAGTGATGATGTGAAGGAGGAAGAGGAAAAAAAGGAATGTATAGTAGGAAAGCAAAAAGAAGGGGAAGTTGTGGGAAAGGGCACAAGGGGGGGAAGAAGGGAGATGGGAAGATGTTTGAAATTATAAAAACTGAGAATGTAATAACCTCTTGCACTGTTTTCTCTCTCCATCTCCTCTCTCCTCTCTCCCTCTCTCTCTCTCTCTCTCTCTCTCTCTCTCTCTCTCTCTCTCTCTCTCTCTCTCTCTCTCTCTCTCTCTCTCTCTCTCTCGGTTTAGGGAACCAAAACAAATAAATTAAATAGCATATTCTTGCTATCATGTGATCTAAAGAAACCAGGAGCTTATGACTAACAAAGTCCACAATAATTATGTCTCCATTAGCATCACTAATGAAAGACAAATCCTAGACAATCCACAAACCATTTGTGTCTTGTTGTATCCTGCACCAAGCTAGAAGGGTTCTCTGACAGTAGGTTTGCCTGCCTAAGTAAGCATCTGTCTGCACTCCCCACATTGAGCCAATGATAAAATCAGAATGTCTTCTAGAACACAGACTAACTGAAAACAGGAGGGAGAGAAGCCCAAAGAAAGGCTGGGTGGCCTTGGACAAATGGGAAAGGAATTCATCTGGGTAGTGTGCTTATCTTTAAACCTACTGTATGCTGGGCATGGCATTAGCTACTCAGCCTCTGGGTACCACTCCCCTAAAAATACCACCTCCCAGTGTTGCAGAGAAAGTTAGAGTAAGGAAGGCTAAGGGGCTCCTTACCTGCCCATGATTCAGGCTATGGTCTGTGCAGCTCCAACACCCACCTCTTTCTACTGTGCCTGGATGCTTGCCATCTTTAACGAGGGATTCTCACAGTAGATGATCCATGGCAAGGACATCAATATGATATATACTAATTGATATCAGACACATAGTCTGCACATTTACCAGGGAAGGGTGATATTTACTGGTAGGACATACTACAAACCACCCTGATACAAAGTATAAAACATATTTGCCTAAATTTCTTTGTCACAGATGTGTATGTCAACAGTTTCTGTGTAAGCGGGGTACTGTTTCTGTTTCTCTGCCAGATTTGCACAGGGCACACATACAGCTACAATCCAGGTGAGAAGTTACATGTTGGCAAACCCAGGGTAAGATTGGTGCTTAATCTTGATAGCATGTCATTAGTGTAATTTAGTGACTCAATATTCAAACTAGAAAACAAATGTTTGCGAGACCCCAGCTGAAGCAAGTTTCATTAAAACAATAATGACTTCACACACCCTGCACAAACGAAGCTTCAGAATGCTTCCAGATCCCTAATCTTTTTCTGGATGTTCTCCATGTCAACCTGCTTCCGTACTGGTGTAACCCATCAATCTCCAATGAGGATGAGCACGGGGAAAATACAGAGACCTTGAGAGAATGTCAAAATCAAATGATGTCAGTTTACATTATAGCTAAAAATAAACAAATAAATAAATAAAAAGTGGGAAGAGCCTGAATTGGAATTTGTCTGGTTGGGTAGGGAAACCGGTTTGCATTTGCCTAGGAGCCTCTCATTGCTTCCAGGTTTCCAGGGTTTCTCACGGCTTCCAAGACACTTGGCAGCAAGAAAAAGCAGCTCAACCCAGTAAACACAACTGAGCAAATGGGGACTCGGAGCGTATGGCCTTCTGACACTCTGTGGGGAATGACAGCTTGTAGCAATCAATCAAGTCCTGCTCATAACAACCTCGATTTACTCCCATCATTACTGGAAGCCCTCAAGCTCTTGCTAAAGAAATTGCTAGCTTCCTCAGCTTGAATGAAGCCTCACATTTTTCAAAACCCAAGACCCTTCCTATTAGTCTTCCCCTGTGGGTACTAGGTTTCAAAGACTATCTACCACATGCTTGTTACCATGCCCAGAACTATCTGTTTCTCTTAGGTTTGGAAATGCTAAAACTAGCTTGCAGACTCCATACTATTTTATTCCAAAGATACCAGTTGCAAAGCAACAGAACTCCACCATGAAACAGGAAACAAGGCTTCAGGTTTGCTGGGTGCCTGCTGTTTACATCAGGCATTGTGTAAACTGATTATTTACAGTATCCAGCGTAATCCTCACCACAACTCAGCGAGGTGGGCACTATAATTATCTTCCTCATAGATTTAGAAACATTAAGTAATTTGCCCAAGGCCACTTAACTAGTGCCAGAGCAGAGACTTGAACCCTGTTTGTCTGACATCATAGCCTGTCTCTCACTCCCAGCTGCCTTTCCATCTCCTCCAGGTTTGGAAAATGTCATATGCACAGTGCTCACTTTGGGAACTTGTAGAAATTGCCAAGGTATCGTTTTACTCCCCCGTCACCTCTCCCGAGCCTGAGAGGCATCACTGTGCGTCTTCAAAGAAAGACAGATATGACATTGAGAAACATCTGCAGCATAGGATGCATTCAAGCCATATGATTCTGGAAGAAACAGGCACTAGATTTTATATTCACACGCGCCTAAGTTTCTCTGCTGAACCTAATAATTTAGGATTTTT
Source organism: Zapus hudsonius (assembly GCA_004024765.1). Taxonomy (NCBI): domain Eukaryota; kingdom Metazoa; phylum Chordata; class Mammalia; order Rodentia; family Dipodidae; genus Zapus; species Zapus hudsonius. The sequence continues at coordinate 88,475 of PVHP010002168.1, forward strand.
CTCCTAAACATCTCAGCACCTTCGAACATTTTTAAAATTTTTCTTCTTTGAATATCAAAGACTGGAGATTTCATCCTGATAGACAATGCCTCGAATTTTCTAATCAGAATACCTTGGATGGTGACCTCTGAGTTCTCTCACTGTGGTTCCTAATTCATCCTCTTACTCCAAGGGAAAAGAATGGACCTGAGGAGGAGGGGAGGGGGTTTCTTCTTCATGTTCAGAGTTCAAATCATGGATTCACTACATGTCTGATAAATTAATATTTGCACGTTTGATTAATACTATGGTGTGTTCAATGTGGAACTAGGGGAACAGAAGACCAAAGGTATCTACAGCAAGAACTTCTGTGTGCACAGGTTAGGGGTTCATGCAGAGGAACCATTAATGAGCCCAAAATCTGTTACAAGTTTGACTTGTACAAAGGGTGTCACATCTAGTGCCTTAATCTTTTTGCCAGGCATTTGCTAAGTGTGTTAACCCACACATTTTCCTTGTGATTTGAGTTCAGTTTCTGTGGTCATATTTATGCAATAAATAATGATTTCAAAGCACACTATATACAGAGTGTATAATTATGTGATATAATATAAACAGATTAACTTTATAACATGTCAGCCAAAGCATTAGCCATTTAGAAAATATGAGTGAAGATGCCAGGCTGGGATCTGTTAGTACCCACTCTGCCTAAAGAAGCACTGTGCCCAGCTGCAAGATTCCTTCTGGTCACTCTCCTGTCCCCTGTCTGGTCACTGTCCTGCGCCCAGTAGGAACATGCTAGGAAGCACTCCTCAGCCCGGGCCTCAATAAGTGATCTAGATGGTGTTATTCTCAAATAGTGACTCCCGAAAATACAAGTTGGGATCCTCCTAACCCAATACCATGAAGCTAATTTCTTCTCCTAGAAAAATAACAACTAACAAGTGCTGGGAAACAGATAAGGGATGCCCCTTATTTGAACTCATTCTGTTCTATGGTACACACAGTCCTTCTTAGCAAGGCTTATGAGAGAGAGTAAGGTACACATTACCTCAGCACAGGGCAGGCAGGAACAGAAACCAAGCACACAGACCCATGGCTAGGCACAAAGGCCCAGTCCAGAGGGACTGCAGGCCATGGCTGGTGACAGTGTATTTAGGCTCACCAAGGAATGAGCTGTTTTGACAAGTTAAAGTTGCACATTATGAGGAGTTACAGGTGACTGGCAGTCATGACAACTGTCAGCATTGCTGAGAGGATGTCATGCACAGGGGGACATCCTGCTCTAGCATCTCTAGGCTTTTGCCATTCTGAGAAACAGCAGACAATGTTAGGTCTGACGTGGCCTCTGAAACATGTCTGATGACAGTGAGGACCCACAAGGACCTCCCTACAAATAAACAAAGACTTTAACATGAGTCTCCAGCCACTCGGTAGATGCTATGTTGGGATGGAAGATGGCGGAGCTGGCTCTGGGTTTTGTGCTAAGACTTCGGGAACCGCATTATTTGATCCACAGAGTACAAAGAAAGTCTAAGCAACATTTGTGCCTATTTGCACATAAACACAACAGTGTGAGATGCATGTTTTAGAAGCCACCTTGTGTCTCCTTACTCATCTCCTCACACTCAGTGCAGACCTGTGTCCCCCAGAGACACTTGACGCCCTCACTCTTATCTTAATGGCAGGGCACAGGGTGGGGAAGCACCTCCTCTGAACAACACAAGGGCATCTCTGTACCTCACCTATAAAAATTAGAGTTGCCATTTATGAAGAGGCAGCTATGTGCCAGGCCCTTTCCACAGCTCACTTCAAGTCCAAGGGCAACTTTCCTGGGAAGGCCAGCATGATTTACACTGGAAAACTTGCTCAGACCCAAAAGAACTAAGACGAGGTCAAAATTGAACCCCAGCCTATCAAACTCCAAAGCTCTTCCTCAGTCCATCCTGCTCTATGCTATGGACTGGCTGAAGCCTGAGTCATCCATCACATACCCAATCAGGATCCCTAGAGTATAGGGCTAACACAATGCAGAGTAGATATTTAATAAATTCTTGTTGAAAGAATGATAAAATGACAAAAAGAAAAAAAACCCAATGGGAATGGATAGAAAGGGGAATTGTTATGCTGTTGGCAACAAAAGAACATTAATATTTTTCCCGGCCTTTAATTACAGAATGTTGTCCTCACTTAGCTTGTCAGAAGGCTGCGATTTCATTAACAGCCTCACCTCTGCCCCACCTGAGTGGCAGAATGAGACCCAGAGGCTGTGACAGAACTGGCTGCTTCCTGCTTCCCTGCCACCACCTGCTACAAGCCACAAGCTTCATTGTCCCCCACCATCCCAAATAAGGGAAGGAAGCAAACCCAGAGAGGGGAACATTTGCCCCTGCCCCAACCTCCATTTACATGGTCCAATAGTAACCTATGAATCTTACAGATTTATTTTTCTGTTAAAGCATAAAGAACAAGCGGCCAGGAGCAGTTCCATAAATTTGCTCTGACTTTTATTAGATGGGGAATATTTTTGCTTGAGAGGTCAACAGAACATAGAAGAAAAGCTCCCCCCCCCAAAAAAAAAACCTCCCTGGAAAGGAACTCCTATGTTCTCCCTGATAAAGCCCAGACCTGCTGTCTACTGGCAAGTGACTTTGTCATTGTGTGCAGCTCCAAAGCCTTAAATGTCACCAAGATGGGAAACTTTTCCCCATTCAGTGTTATCCTTTTCACATGCTTCCCATCTCATACAGATTCTATGGGGGAGGAAACATGGCTGGACTTATGAAATCATGTAGCTGAATTCCTCAATGATGAAAGAAACCTGGACTCCCTGAACACACGACCTCAGAGAAAGGAAGCGGCTGACCACGCACGGGACGAAGCAGGAAAACCTCTCTGCTCCTTGGCTCTGTGAGACCACCTGGTCCATCATTCAAGTTTGATAAAAATGTCCTATTCATTGGCTCATTTTCATAAGTGTTGACTGAATGCCTGGTGTGGTTCCTTCCACAAAAACTATAATGAATGAAGCTTTGTCCCTTTCTCTAGAAGGGCAATGCCTGGCGGTGAGACTGTCTAAGAACACAGTCCCCGAGGTGTCCCACTCAGGCGCTGATGAGGGAGCTGGCAGCGACCCTCCCAGGGCCCAGCTGGGCAGCATGGTGGAACTAAAATTAATTAAAGCAATAAACTTCACCATCCACACCACGTGATCTCACTTGGTTATCTGATTTCAACCTCAGTTAATCCAGCACAAGAAAATATTCTTCCTAAGGGAGGAAAAAAAGAAAACCTTGAACTATCAAATCTATTCCTTTCAAGTCTATGTAAAAGAACACCTGGAATTTCACAGAAAATAAATTTCTGTGCAGAAAAGGAAACAGTTTATGACAAACTCAGATATTTCATGAGATAAAGCAAACCTTCTCCACAAAGCACCAGAACTAATGAAAAGCACTTTTTGATTTTAGAAGGAAATGTCTAAGGAATGAGAAGAAAACAAGATAAAACAAAACCAAAAACTAAGGGAAGGAGAAAGCTTTTCTCCCCTAACCTTGACTGACAAGAGGAAGTTCAAGCAATTCTCTGAAGATGCACCAAGTGGGAGAAAGCAGAGCTCTTATTTCAAAAGAAACCACTTGTTTATGATCAAATGGAAGTCCCATTCGAAGTCATCAGGACCAACGTCGCAGACACCTCGGAAGGTTCCGCCCGGAGCAGCCACAATCTCCCTTGCCCGTGTGTGTTTCTTGATGTTTGATAGTTGGATTACCCCAGCAGGAAACGAGCAGGCTTTGAATGGAGGGTTTTGTTCAGATTTCTAATCGCTTCCAGCGTGTGCCCCAGACCACAAGGAGTATACCAAATTTACTTAGACATCCAGGCCAGACGTGAAGAATTTCTCTGTCAGATCTCGTAAGCTGCAGCAATTTAACATTTTGGCTTCTCCTGGGCAAAGAGAATACAGCCAAGGAGCCTGATGCTGGAGGGCAATCTGGTGACATGTGGCAGTTCTTGAAAGTAACCTTTCTGCCCTTCTCCAGTCTCCTATTTTCAGCGGGGGTGGGGCTGCTCTGCTGGATCCTTCAGACTTGCCACATTGCTCGGATGGCCTTCAAGACAATCTCTCAGCGAAGCGGGATGACTTAGGCGGAAAACCACTATTTGCTCTGCTCGGCACTCTGCTCTTCATTCAGCGAATAAATAAAAAGCTGCTGCTGGCAACCCGAATCAGTCACCAAAACTAACGTGCCATCAAAGCCAATAAAAGATCGGTGTGGTGCCTACCACGTGGCAGGTGCTGTGTGCCTCCCACATTACAGATATTGATGAAGGTGATGATACAAACCAGCAGCAGCATTTATGAAGGGCTTAGTTTGAAAAAAAAAAAAACCAGTGTTAAACATATAAACATGTCTGGTCTCCCTCCCCGAAACCCTCTGTGAGCAAGATGTAATTACCGCTTTTCCCTTTCAGACGGAAAAAGGGACTGGGGATAAACCTTCCAGAAGACATATAGCTTGTCAGTGACCAAGCTGTGATTTGAACCCAAGCCTGTCACTAGAGGCAATACACAGACCACAGTTAATAAGATCACATGAAACAACATTACAAGACTATTATAAGGTCAAGGTTCAGGGGCAGATGTTTGCTAGCACAGACAAGGCCCTGTTTCAGGCCCCTGCACTACAAACACTCATCCACTCTCACACACACTTTGTTATAGCATCTAGGCATGAGACGGATGGTGAAATTTCCAGATTGGGACAAGAGACATCCTAGGTATTCATCGGGACTAAGAGGCCAGCACAACTATCTCGTAGGAGGATCTCTGTCGTCTTTCCACTCATTGGAAAGTATAATGTGTCATCCACCTTTAGACTAAAGACTTACCACAAGCAATCAACTATACAGAGAGTAGAAGATGATAGGTAATACAAAAGTGGTTAAAATAATGACTTTAAAAATATTTTAGTTATTTATTTGTAAGCAGAGAGAGAGAGAGAGAGAGAGAGAGAGAGAGAGAAAATGGGCACACCAGAGGCTCTAGGCACTGCAAATGAATTCCAGATGCATGCTCCACTTTGTGCATCTGGCTCACGTGGGTACTGTGGAATGGAACCCAGGTTGTTAGGCTTTGCAGGCTAGTGCCTTAACTGAGCCATCTCTCCAGCCCCAAAATGACTTTTAAAAATTTTTTTTTATTCTTATTTGTGAGGAGAGACAGAGAGAGTGCACATGAGCATACTAGGGCCTCTTACTCTGGGGCAATAAACTCCAGGTGCATGACTTTATATGGGTCCTGGGGAATTAAGCCCAGGCTGACAGGATTTGTAAGCAAGCACCTTCAATGGCTAAGCCATTTCTCCAGCCCAAAATGATGACTTTTAAAAAATAAAGTTCCTCTTGCAGATGCACTCATAATTTCTGTAATCTATAGCTAACTAAACATCTTGTGTGTGTGTGTGTGTGTGTGAGAGAGAGAGAGAGAGAGAGAGAGAGAGAGAGAGATGGTATTTCTAGTTTAAGCACTGCATTCTTGTTAGTATTTGGTAAAAATATTGTTCACAAAGTTTTGTAAAGACTCATTCTAACAAAGAAAACATTCCTAATCATTAAGTAGGCGACTGATCTGATAACTGGAAGAATACAAGAAGCTTATGACAGTCTGATTTCTGAATCAAGCCTATAAGGTCAGAAGGAAGGAAGGAAGGAAGGAAGGAAGGAAGGAAGGAAGGAAGGAAGGAAGGAAGGAAGGCAGGAAGGAAGGGAAAGGAAAGGAAAGGAAAGGAAAGGAAAGGAAAGGAAAGGAAAGGAAAGGAAAGGAAAGGAAAGGA